>PVIC010002081.1:0-81729 GCA_004025085.1 Thryonomys swinderianus | reverse complement strand
AAATGGGACCCGTAGTCCTAGTTTTCTGAGAAATCTCCACACAGATCTCCACAATGGTTGCACAAGTCTGCAATCCCACCAACAGTGTAGAAGGGTTCCTTTCTCCCCACAGCCACGCCAGCATTTATCGTTGGTTGACTTTGTGATCGCAGCCATTCTTTGTGGAGTGAGGTGGAATCTCAATGTTGTTTTCATTTGCCTCTCTCGAATGACCAGAGATGTTGAGCATTTCTTCATATGTTTCTTGGCTGCTTTGATTTCTGCCTCTGAGAAGTGTCTGTTCATTTCAGTTGCCCATTTTTGAATTGGGTCTTTAAACTTGGGGAGGCTGATCTGTTTGAGTTCTTTATATATTGTCGATAATAGCAGCCTGGGCAATCTTGCATCTTAGCGAGACCCTTGGGATATGATTCAGCCTCAGTATCAATGCCCTGTACTGCAGAAGTTAACCAACCAAAACAGAGAAAAAAGAAAGTCAAATGCCTGAAAAGTAAAAAGTATAGGATTCATCTCTGTTAAAAATTAATCTCTAGTGTAATAACCAAAATCTGGAAAGCTGGATAAGCCAACAGAGGGGTTAATTTTTTGGATCCTTGGTTACAAAAGATTAACTTGCAGGAAGAATCAGCAAACACTGGTTTATCTTAAACCACAAAAGAACATTTTATAATTCGGAGGAACAATTATATAATTTGGTGATTTCATGTGCCTCCTCCCTGGAGAGTAGGATGACTCAATGATCAAAGGTGTCAGGGGTCAGAAAGATACTTCTCCGCGGTCAGGTCTGTGCCCGTGACTGACTGGGGGACATTTGGAAGTGAGACTCTTTGTCTGATTGGGTGATGGTGGGTTATGGTTTCTCTTGTGTTTATTTAAAGGGAGCCAATTTTTTTCTCTAATGACAAATTTCTTTTCTGAAGAGTTTAATTCTAGGGGTGTGGGGGAGTTAAAACCACAGTGAGTCAAAAAAGTAACTAATTGTGTATTTCCTATAAAAGGCAACTATGGACTTGGTATTGACTAAAACAAGTTGGCAGCTCCAACTAAGGAGGATAGTGCTCCATTTAACTTTTTCTAGGACTCTCTGTGGTGTCCCATTAACCAAGAAAAGTCTGAAACTTTTATGTTAGCATCATAATATTAGAAGATCCCTAGTTTGCCCACACATCCTTGTCTTACGTTTGCTTGGTTGGCATAAAAGGATTTTTGTTTAATTCAGGAAGAGCTAAAAAGGCTCCCCCCATATATTTTTTTCAATTAAAAATCTTTGTTCCAACGTTTGAACTATGCTAAGACTTGAACTGAACACAGGGAAGTTCCCTAAACGTGAAGAGGTAGAATTTTGGAGCACAATTTCTTTTCTGTATCATTCCAGTTCCAGAGCACTAGCATCATCTAGTTCAAATATAGATATATGTTATTTTATTGTCACTTACTATTTTACTTGTTTATTCTGCAAATGAAGACAAAATCATCAGTAGTTTGAATCCTTTTAAAGGATACTTTATACATGGCTTAGTCCACCCAAACTGATATTTGAAGCATTTTTCTTAGCCTCTGCCTGGAGGAGCTTTTAGAAGGAGCAGGATGCAGAGACAGGGTGGAACACACAATTCTGGCTCTGAGAGCTGGGGAGCCAGTTCAGTCAGCAGTGTTACTGACTGTTCTGTGCTACTGTCTCCCAGAGGTAGGTGGTGGGAAGAGGGCAGGGACTGGGTTTTGGGGTCACTCATCTGAGGCAGACCTGGAGCCCAGGTGGCTGGAGAAGGATTTTCTTGAACAAGCCTTCTGGAAGAAGAAATCGGCCTCTGTTAGAAAAGGTAAGAAAAGGAGTATTGTTGGTTGGTTTTTGCTTTTCATAAAAGAAGGAGAATTAAAAGCAAAAG
Organism: Thryonomys swinderianus; assembly: GCA_004025085.1. Classification (NCBI taxonomy): domain Eukaryota; kingdom Metazoa; phylum Chordata; class Mammalia; order Rodentia; family Thryonomyidae; genus Thryonomys; species Thryonomys swinderianus. Next base: position 79,843 of record PVIC010002081.1, on the reverse strand, counting down.
GCAGGTAAATCGGTACCCGGTATCCGGCAATTTCAGGTCCAGGGATGAGAGACGTTACTCTTTTGCAAAAGACCTGAAGTTCATTTTGGCCTGAAAATGGCCCCTGCCTAGGGAACTACACACACACAGCCTGAATGTAATAATCCAAGAAAGTTTGTACATGGAATGTCAAGGACTGATCCAGACAGAAGAACTCAGAAATTTAAGGACTGAATTTGAACTTGGAGACTGGAATCTCCACCTTCCTATCTTCAGTTAGTGCTCAGTGGACCTACTTGTCCTTGGTTCTGCTGGAGTATGAAATGAGAAGTGAAACCCATATCATAGAATATGGTGTTATCTGGCCCACCTTTTCTTCTCCTCTAAGAAACATATCTAAACAAGTTGTGTTCAAATGTCCATTTAGCTCATAAAAGCCAGATAACTCAGAATCTGTCTGAAATACAGACCAGTCTACCTATTCAGTCATCTTTACTAGCATATTGATATACCAAAATACAGTGGGTCCTTTGTATCTGAATTTCACATCTATGGATTCTATGACCGTAACTGTGGATTGAAGTATTAACAAAAGATACTGTATTGCACATGTATAAACTTTTCTTGTCATTCCCTAACAGTATAGTATGGCTACAATTTACTACCATTTACATTTTATTAGGCATTTGTATTAGTCACTTTTTTGTCACTGGGATATAATACCCAACACCGACAACTTAAAGGTGGATAAGTTTGGTTAGCTTATGATTTCAGAGGGTTCAGTCTCTGGTTGGCTGAATTTTGCAGTAGAGGATGATGGAATTGAGTGACAGTGTCGAATGTCTCTAATCTGGAACTCCCATGTATAAAAACACGATCTCTGTAAGTTTGAGCTTCACATCACTACCATGCTCTGTATCTGCAATTCTCTACCTAGGGATGGTCTTGACCTTAGGAGAAGCTTAGTGCCAGATGCTAATTTGTATAGTTTTCTATGGTCAAAACTATAGTAGAGAATTTCACTGTTAATGAGTGGGACCAAAGAAAACATTGGTGTACAGGAGCAAAAAGCTGATATTCCCAGACTGTGACCAAAGCAGGGCAGCTGGATAGTGGCAGCAGTACTTACAGCAAAGGCAGCTTCCTTCACATAGGTTCTAAGCTGGGGAAGCTGACTGTGAAGGAAAATTTAACCTTTCACAGTAACGTGTACTGTACTTTCCTGTGGCTGGCACTGTGCTGGGTGCTGGGGTCATACTGTGAGTCTGAGGAAGTATGTCGTCTTCTTTAGTCATAAAAATGTGTGTGTACCCCTGTCCACTTTTTCAGCAGACACTAATTCAGCACCTGTCATGTGCCAGGTAGCTGCTGGGCACTGTGGTTATCACACTAAGGAAGAGACCTTTGCCTTTGTGGAATTTCAATCTAGTTGGGACATTGCTCTTACCTTACCAAAGGAGTGTAGCAGGCATGACCACTGCCTTTGTGATGGGTCTTTGCACACTAAGTCCACATTTATGGGAAGTGTTCCAGTGGTGGAAGCCCTCCACATTCCAAGTATCTGTCTCTAGGATCAAGGTCAAGTGCTGACAGACATCTCTGCATGTGATTGTGCAGCATAGCAAGGGCTGAAAATACGGCGTAAACAAATTAGATCACAATGCAGGAATACGACGCACTCAGTGCAAATCATGTTTTGGAGAACCTGACAATATAACCAAAAGATAGGGTGAAAATTAAAAGTTCTCCACAGAATAATTCCCATTTTTTCTTATTCATAAAAATAAACCACAAGGAATTACAGGAAAATAGCTGTTATAATTGTTAGGTGACTAAAGATGATTATGAGAATGATTTTATCTTTCTTTGCTATATCATTGTTTCTCTAGAATTCTTGTCCAGGATTATTTTTGTCCATAAAGGCCTGAGGAGTGGTGGTCCTTTTTGTACCCAGAACTCTGTACTTAGACTGGTTGTGTCAAAATGGAGATCTGGGGGCTGGAGATTTTAGCTCAGTGGTTCCGGCACCTGCCTCGCAAGCACAAGGCCCTGAGTTCGATCCCGGTAACCGCATACAATGTTGGGCGTGGTGACTCAAGCCCACCAGCAATCAATACCACATACCACAGTGCTGGGCTTGGTGGCTCACGCCTGTCATCCCAGCACTCGGGAGGCAGAGGCAGGAGGATTGCTGAGTTCGAGGCTTGCCTGGGCTGCATAGTGAGCTCAGAGCCAGCCTGAACTACAAAGCGAGACCCTGTCTCAAAAAAAAAAAATGCAGATCTGGGTGTGTGTTTTCCCTTGTGCCCCTCCCGTCCTACCTGGGAAACTCCTCCGTAAATGCTCTGGCCTGTGAGATCCCTTCATCCTACACCCTGGCCCACAATTTCACCTCTTTACTCTGTTCTCCAGCCACAAGGGGTCCTTTTCCGTATCCACCATGTACTCCCTCGTCTCCTTCCTCCTGCAGAACTGTTCTCCATTCCCAGCCCTCCCCTGTTCTACCCTTTGCCCCTAACAAGATAAATCTGGCATAATTCAGTCCACCCTTTGAGGCCAGCTGAAGTCCCTGATCACACTCGGCTTCCCAGGAGACTAACCAGCACTCCAGGGTACTCATTGCTCTCTCATTTTCCTTCGTGTCGTGGTTCCTGGTCTGTCCTCACAGAACCCCAGGCTCCTGTGGGCCAGAACTGCATCCCTTGGTCCGTGCTGTGTGCTTCTCTGGATCACGGTGCAGTGCTAGGCCGGCCTGAATCTGGGGATATTATGGAGTCAAGAGGACTGGACCTATGTGTTCAGAGTGACCAGTGTTTACTATAGGTTGAGCAGATCCTCACTTGAAAGCCTAGAGTACTCCAAACTCTGACAGAGAATTTCTGAGCCCTCCGTGGTACAAGTGGGAAGTTCTACATTCGACTTCATGTGAGAGTCACAGTCAAAGTATAAACGTGCTAAAAAATGCTGTATCAAATCACCTTTTAGCTGTGTACATAATGTGTGTGTGTGGAGCATAAATAAATCTTGAGCTTTGACTTGGCCCCCTTTCACTCACACATGCGCACACGCGCACACACACATACACACACACACACACACACACCACAATCACCCATTGTCTAAAACACTTTTGGTCCCAGACATTTCAGATAAAGGAGACTTGAGTTGTAAAAGGAAGCGCAGTTTGGAGCCCAGCTCCAGAGCTGGATGCCAGAGCCTCATTTCCTCGTTCCCGAGAGGGATCACGTTGCTCTCAGGCCATCACTGGGGGGCCATGTGCGTCAGGGCCCCATGTGGCATCTGTCATGTGGCGGGCATCAGCCAGTGGTGCCATCCCACCGCCAGGCCTGACCACACCTGCGCCTAGCGCAGCTTCATCTATTGTGAGTCATTTGAGGAGTAGTTTTCCCAGAAGAAGCTTTTGTCCCCAGAAAAGGAGGTCTGGTTTGTGCCCCACTTCAGTTCCCAAAAGGCAGCACTTCATCTTAACCACCTCCGATTCCCTGGGCCCCCCCGCACAGCATCACGTGCTTGATACATGTGTGCTGCATGGAACCCGCTTCAGACCAACTCAATGAAAAGCTGTGTTCATACCACCGCCTTCTCCTCTTTGAGGGCCAGTAATTCTGGACTCTGCCTGATTAGAGGAACAGAACAGTAACTCCTGCCAGAACAGATGGGAGCTCTTATTTTTCCTTTATAAAAAAAAATCATTCCTCTTTCAAATGCCTTTCAACTAGCCTAGTTGTGTTCACTGGACTTATGGGAAAACCCCTTTTAGAAGAACTATATAGAAGCCATGTGCTTAGGATCCTCCCTGTGAGTGATTTGAGTATAAAGGGCCTCAGGGGCCCAGGTACATCATACTTTATACACCTGAGTGTTGCTTCTCTCTAGCCTTTGGGCTGTCTGTCCCCTGTTGTATCTTCTCAGAAATGTCACACTGCAGATTTGGACTCATAGTTATTTTATCTCCCAGGTAACCAAAACCAGGTTGGTGGCAAGGAGATGTGACGGTGACTTTTGCCCTTCCTCTGTCCAGGCCCTATATAGTTAAGAACAGGCTCAGGTACTCTGCCGTCTTACCTTTTCATGCGCTCCGGCTTGCCGACTCCACTCTTGTGTACACACAAGCATATCTGCATATATTAGTATAGGTTTTCCTGGATAAGACCTCCTGGGTAACTCAGGCTTCTTCATTTGGAATTGATTGGCTGCTTTATCGAGACAGCAGTATATTTTGTTGCATACTGAGCATATATGCTGTTCCCCTGAACTCAACTTGCCTTGTTCCTACAAACCTTCCAATCTCTTTGGCTTTCCCTGCGATGTATTCCTGTCTGATCTGATACACTAGTTGAAAGCTAGATCTGATAATCATTTATATCAAGAAAGGAGTAGATTGCTCAGAAAAGAAGTCAAGTGCTAAAAATACCTTCACACTGAGTGCCACTTAATTTTTACCTTAAGAATTGAGAGAGAAACATTTCCAGGATTGAAATGACACAGTTCAACAATGTGCCCATTTGGCTGCCTGGTATTTTTTCTTCTGTCACAAGAAAAATATATAAGATGATATAGAAAAATGCCCCCAGAGTTGTTATAACAATCAGTGAAATAACCTTGGCTCTCTAGGATTGATCGTTCATTTTAAAAGTTTCCAGGTTGTCAAGCTTTTATTCAAAAATGGTTTGTAGGGATGGTGCCCACTGTGACCACTCAGTGCGTTATAAGCATCCTTCTTCACAGGGTAAGGTCTATACAGAGAATGTCTGAGAAAGAGACCAGTTATCACCTCTTCATTTGCTAGAATGCTGCATAATTAATGCTTTAATGAAGTTGATAAGTAGTTTTGTGATTCAAGTAGCTGACAGGACTTTTTAAAAGGCCATAATCCTTTTCTTCTTCCAGTCTATAGCATTTCAGATGTCCCATCATTAGCCTTTTCTGCTTTTACAGATATCAAAAACAGAGTGGTTTGTCAGGGATGAAGTTCAGTGATAGAGTACTTGCCTCTTGTGGTTGAGACCGTGCGTTCAGTCCTCAGCACCACAAAAATATGTGTGTGTGTGTGTGTGTGTGTGTGTGTGTGTGTGTGTGTGTGTGTGAGAGAGAGAGAGAGAGAGAGAGAGAGAGAGAGAGAGAGAGAATAAGAGTATGGGGAATTGTTTTGGGAATAACTTCTGTCATTTTGGAACAAAGAAAGTTTTCAATAAATATGTACTGATTGATCCAGTCTGGTTAGAATTTATTACAAAGTTGTTTCATAAAAGTAGTATAGTGATTATTGCCTGTGGTTAATGGATGTACCTGTTTTTGTTTTTGTTTTTTTTTTTAATTTGGAAAGAAGTAATTTTCTTTACCATTTGGACTGTCAGCCTTTTAGAGGAATAAACATCTTGGGTTTATGTTGTAGTTATATAATACCCAGATAGAACATTGTTCCTGAGATTCAGCACTTTTCAAAGTATAACAGTTCTTATTTGTAAACAACAACAACATTTTATGAAGAACTTAAGCAGAAAAGCTTTTATTGGAAATACGTTAACTTAGTAACAATTTTTAAAAAATGAAGGGAGGGACGCTTAGCCACTGAGAGCCCAAACAAGATGGGACTTAGCCACCGGGACTGTTGCGTGGATGTGGATGGCATGGCTGCCATGCGCACACGAGGCTGGCAGTGCCACCGTGGGTGCTCCCTCTCTCTCTCTAGGGAGGGGCCACTGTTTAGTATGCAAAGCCTGGAGCAGGTGCCTCCGATGAGCTGAACCCAGGTGGTGTTCCCAGAAAAGAGAAAGCCCTGCCAGTGTTGGGATTCCCCCACACAGGTGTGTGGAGTGAGCAGGTGAAAATACAGACATCTAGTACTGTCCTGTAATTTACTGTATTTTAGCGTTTCTTTTTGTTCTTACATCCCATAGCAGCCCTACTGGTGGCAGAGTTAACTAGTTCCGCATGTGGATTTCTCCAGACTGGCATACTGAAGGGAATGGATGACCATCTTTTCTCACTTTCAGTGACATGTAAGAGAGGTTAGGGAGGGCCGGAGATTTAGCTCAGTGGTTCCAGCACCTGCCTCGCAAGTGCAAGGTCTTGAGTTCGATCCCCGGCAAACACACACCACAATGCTGGGCGTGGTGGCTCACACCTGTCATCCCAGCACTCGGGAGGCAGAGGCAGGAGGACTGCTGAGTTCCAGGCTTGCCTGGGCACCATAGTGAGCTCAGGGCCAGCCTGAACTACAAAGCGAGACCCTGTCTCAAAAACAAAGAGAGTGTGAATCTCAAAGAGCCTCTGCTTCCAAATTGTGAGCCCACTAGGAAGCTTGTCGGCCGCTGAAACAAGGGCAGAGTCCTCGTCCCAGGGAAAGATGAAGCTGTCTTTTTAACATGGATAGTGTCCAATTCTTTGTAAATGCTTATTTCCAAATTTTTAAAATTAAAAACTGCTTTAATAATTTCTGATAAGGTCAGTCTAGAGCTGTGAAGGACTTCAGCAAGGATGTATTTTAACTTGACCTCCAACTCATGGATGTCTCCGTGGCCTCCTAGATGGAGAGATGTGTTGCTGCCCCTTCCCTTCCCCCCTCCCCTATATTATACATAAGCCCTGTTTCCATTTTTCCCTTCTTACCTTCACATGTTTTCTTTCCCTTCTCTCCTTTCCCTGCTCCCACCCAGTTCCCCTGGGAACATTTTCTTCCTATTTCACAAGTCCTGTCATACATTCTAGACCTAATTTACACCTTTATTTTCTCACACTAGAGAAACAACTTCATATTTACACATATGTCCTATTTATTTCACTTAAAAATAAGGCCTCATGGTGTGTCCATTTGGCTATAAACATATCAAATTTGTCTTTCTTTATGGCCATATAGTATCTGTGTTATACTCATATTGATCATTTTTGCTTGGGCTATAGCCAAAATCAAAGTTCTCCTTATTCTTTTGTAGGCCTTTTAAAATTCTTAATTTAAATATATGCTTTTATAGTTAGCACTATTTCATGTATTTACTAAGTAATTCTGATCTTGTGGCTGTCATACCCTTTTTTAAATATAAACTTATTATTTTTTCAGTTTTATTTTATTTTATTTTATTTTTTGATGGAACTGGGGATCCAGACTCAGGACCTTGCACTTGCCTGGCAGGCAGCAGTACCACTGAGATACATCCAGCCCTGTCATCTCTTTTAAAAATTTCTTCTCTATTTCTTTATGTCATTTAGATTAGCTGAATTTTCCTCTTATAGCTCTCTGTTAATTAACTGGAAGGAAAAACGATGGAGTGGGACAGGATGAGTGAAAGAGCTCTGTAGCGTAGCAGGAGAGACTGCAGGTGGGCACAGACTGACCTTTATAATTAACAAGTGTATTGTGCTTATGTAATGTGTTTTGACCTATCCATCTCTTTGCATATTCCATGTGCCGTAACTAACGCAGTGTCTGTTTAACAGCTACGTACAGTGGCCTCTACATTTCTATTTAATCCAAAAGAAAACGTCCAGACCAGATAGGCTGTCACATTCTTCACTGGAGTCAGGGTGTGCTGCTTGGCTGTCCCGGAAATCTGCACCAAGTACCCTCTCATGATCTACAGTCTGGGGTGAACCTGCGCCTTGTGGTTAGGTATGTGCAAGAGGCCTGCTGGGGTCATTGGTAGGAAGCAGGGGGCACAGCAAGCCAACTCTCAGTGCTTGCAAGAGAAGAGAATTTTACTGTTGTAGACAAGAAGTTTTTAACTTGGTGAGCCAGCTGAGACACTGGATACCTACTGAGAGAGCATGTTTTATTCTTCTCTTCCTGCCTGGTTGAGGTGCCTTTGTGTGAGTTTTCTTCCACTGAGCACACAAAAGGCCCTTATATTTTAAAATTTCCCCTTGCACTAATATCATGGAAGAACAGGGCTTTGGGGATCACGGAGAAACACTTAGAATTGATCCACTCGTGTAGATGTACAAGGAACCAAGTTCAGAGTGGGACAGCTTTTCTTGGTTATGTGCTATTTCTCTCCATCTATGCAGAGTCTGCCAAGAAAAATGCATATACACTTCAGCAGTTCGCTGTACTAATAATAAATGTCTGGAAGCTCACGGCCACCACTTGAGGACCTCTAGGAATTGTAGAGGTCAAGATGACTTGTACTAATCTCATAATGTCTTGACAAATTTATTCTTAAAATATTTATATGATGGGCCGGAGATTTAGATCAGTGGTTCCGGCACCTGCCTCGCAAGTGCAAGGTCCTGAGTTCGATCCCGGTAACCATATACAATGCCGGGCATGGAGACTCACGCCCACCAGCAGTCAACACCACATACCACAGTGCCGGGCATGGTGGCTCACGCCTGTAATCCCAATACTCAGGAGGCAGAGGCAGGAGGATTGCTGAGTTTGAGGCTTGCCTGGGCTACATAGTGAGCTCAGAGCCAGCCTGAACTACAGAATGAGACCCCGCCTCAAAAAAAAAAAAATAAATAATTTATATGAGTTTTTTTTCTTTTCATCATGTCTACTTTTTTGGCAGACTCTGTGTGTGTGTGTGTGTGTGTGTGTACACATGCCTTGGTTTGTGTGTGTTGAAAATAACGTCCTCAGTTATATTGGAGTGAGAACTGTGTCTACATTATTTTCATGCATAAGGACACGTAAGAAGTACACTTCAACGGAGAGCAGTGACTAAAACCTGTTGACACACAAAGAAGGAATGGGAGCTGAGGTTTAAGGTGCCCCGAGTGTACCATGCAGAAGAATTTAGATTTTCCCTTGAATCTTGTAGGATGTCCTCTAGGTATTTTAAATAGGGGAAGAAGTGACTGCTTTGAGTTGAGAAATGAAACACAGAGGAAGGGGCATTGCAGTGGTCCAGGTGAGAAAATGTACTAGTGCAAACTAAGGGCCCAGGGAATGTCAGAAGGCTGGAGCAGACGGGCAGCGTTCAAGTGATACTGAGTCCAGTGTATGGGGTGAGTCAGGACGAAGCTGGAGCCCAGGGCCTCAGTTGGTATGATGAGAAGAGTCACCAGGGGAGCATCTGAACTCACGGGGGACCCCCGGAGGCACCCAGGAAGAAGGGTTTCAGAAAGGAGAGAGTGATCCTGCCTGATCCAGATCTGCACAGTGTGCAGGTATGATGAGGACCAAACATGCCTTTGGCTTCTGCAGTAGGGACCCTGTCTTCAGTGACATAGGAGCCCAGTCTCTGCGGCAGAAACCTGCTTGCTGTGGGCTCCACTGTGGGGGAGTGGTTGTAGATGATCATTTGGTTAACTGTGCATGGAATTGAGAGGTCCAGTACAAACTGGAGGGCAGCAGTGACTAAAGGGAGGTGTTTGTTTGGTGAGTTATTCTGTTTTGTTTTTAAAAAAAATGAAAGATGTTTGTGTAGAGTCACTGGTATAAGAGAGAACTGTAGGGGCCGGAGATTTAGCTCAGTGGTTCTGGTGCTTGCCTAGCAAATGCGAGGTCCCTGGTTTGATCCCCAGCAACCACATACAACAATACCAGGTGTGGTGACTCACGCCTACCAGCAGTCAGTACCGTATACCACAGTGCAGGGAGTGGTTGCTCACACCTGTAATCCCAGCACTCAGGGAGGCAGAGGTAGGAGAATTACTGAGTTTGAGGCTTGCCTGGGCTCCATAGTGAGCTCAGGGCCAGCCTGAACTACAAAGCGAGACCCTGTCTCCAGAAAAAAGAAAAAAAAATAGAGAACTGTAGGAGGAGTAGAGGGTGATTTATAGAAAATAATTCCCTGCAGAAGTGGGGGGAGAGGCACAGCCAGGATGGAGGTATGGCTTTCAGGAGCAGAGTGAACACTTTTCCCAGGGAAACCAGAGACAGTGTGAAGGGAAGAGCACCTTGGTAGGCAGCCTTAATAATTTGCAGAATTCCTACTTCATTACCTCCATTTTTTACCCCAGAGAAGTCAGAGATAGAGGTGGTGGCGGGAAGGAAAGGAGGTACCCTGGGACCGTCTGGGACAGGCTTCTCTGCATACAGCACCAGCACCTTGTATAGCCCTGAGTTAAGCAGAGGAGTGAGCTGTAAGCAGTGTCTGTCTGGTTCGAGGATTCCAAGCACAGAGAGCAATGGAAGCCTGGAGGATGGAATGTGTTGGTCATATTGAGTGCAGTGTGGAAGTATCTGAACTGATTGGCACGTGAGGGGAGTTGAGTTTGGAAGGAAAAGTGGAAGCAGGAGGACTTGGGAGGACCCCATAGACCACTGCAAAGACCTTGGTTTTCAGTTCGCTGATAGCATTTTAGGCAAATAATTGACATGGTCTGATTTTATTTTTTTTTTTTTAAAAAAGGTTCTCGCTTTGTAGTTCAGGCTGCCCCTGAGCTCACTGTGTAGCCCAGGCAAACCTCAAACTCAGCAATCCTCCTGCCTCTGCCTCCTGAGTGCTGGGATTATGGGCTTGAGCTACCACACCCAGCACTGTGGTATGTGGTATTGATTGCTGGTGGGTATGAGTCACCGTGCCTGGCATTGTTGTATGTGGTTACCAGGGATTGAACTCTGGACCTTGCACTTACAAGGCAGACACCACATCCACTGAGATAAATCCCCAGCCCCTGATTTTGATTTTTAAAGTATTATTATAACTGTTGTGTAGAGACTAACAGGAGAGGAGAGGGAGTGTGAAGGCAGAGAGGCCTGTCAAAAGTCTGTTTACAGACACTTCTCAGAGGCAGAAGTCAAAGCAGCCAAGAAGCATATGAAGAAATGTTCAACATCACTGGTCATTCGAGAGATGCAGATGAAAACAACACTGAGATTTCATCTCACTCCACAAAGAATGGCCGTTATCACAAAATCAACCAACAATAAATGCTGGCATGGCTGTGGAGAGAAAGGAACCCTTCTCCACTGTTGGTGGGATTGCAGACTTGTGCAACTATTGTGGAGATCTGTGTGGAGATTTCTCAGAAAACTAGGACTAGGGGTCCCATTTGACCCTGCTATACCCCTGCTAGGAATATACCCAAAAGAATTTTAAAAACCACATTGGAAAGTCAGATGTACACCCTTGTTCATAGCAGCTCAGTTCGTGATAGCTCAGTCTTGGAAACAACCCAAATGCCCATCAACTGGATACTGGATAAAGAAGATGTGGTTTTTTAATAAAATGTAGTATTATTCTGCCATAAAGAATGACAAGAATGAACCATTTAGGTGCAAATGGAGACACCTGGAGGATATACTAATAAGTGACATCAATAGATCACAGATAGGCAAATTCCGGATCTTCTCTTTGACATGAACACCTGTAGATGCAAATGAGCTCTAGAAAGTATGACAGCTTTTATAGAGTGGGAAATTTCCATAGGAAATTTGGTGTGGGAGTGTAATGAGGGGAAGGAATAAATATGATACAGAAAGAAAATAAAAGAGTATGTATAAAGGGGGTGGGGAGGTGTGGGTGGGTAAGGATATGGGTAAAAATGAGAATTAACTTGTGTCATATACTGGTACAAATTCCCCAATGTTATACGTGATTGTGAAATGTATATAAATTGTACCAATAAAGAATTCAATTTTTAAAAAAGTCTGTTTACTACAAGGCTGGTAAGACTTGATGGTAAGGTGGAGCAAAGCACATTCTTTGCCTACCCCAGGGCCTTTCTATCTGCTGTTCTATCTGTCTGCTTTGCTTTTCCCCCAAATAGACATAGCGTGTTCTTTTTCTTCCTTCAGCTATTTTCATGGAAGTGAACCCCTCATAGTAACCTTCACTTTGTCATTAACATGACATTTTTTTTCATCTATAACATTTACCACCATTTGACATAATATATAGTTGACTTATTTGTGTGTTGTCTTTTTTTCCTGCATGGAATATAAACTGCTTCGGTGTAGGAGATTTTCTCTGTTGTGTCCACTGTCCCACCCTGATATTCTGAGTGAGAGCTTCCGTCTCCGTCGTCACTGACACACTTCCGCCATCATCCTAGTCAGAGCGATGGCAGTGCCGGTGTCATTGTGTCTTTACCACCTGTCCCTGTTTGGGAGGACTCGGCACATCCCACTTGACGTGTCTTCTGTGCAGAGGAGAAGCATGTCACCGAGCCGGGGAGTCGGTCGCTTGGCTCCTGGGGTAGCAGCAGCCTTGCGTTCGGTGTGCGTCAGTCTTTGCATCTTTTTTTAGTCACATTGCTCACGCTCTTCACAGTCCTCCGGCTTCAACTCTTGAGTAACTGTGGCCCTTGGAGTTAGCTGGGAATCTGAGAACCCACTGAGCGAGACTGCCAATAGCATGCCTTCTGTGCTTGGCATCCAGTCTTGGCACTCGTTTCAGCAGGCTTCCTTGCGTAACTTCTCCATGGGCTGCAGAAAGTGACCACATGTCCGGGGTGGGAAGGATCTCGGGGCACGGTGTGGAAGCAGCTCTAGGCACTTGAGGATGGGTGAGGGCTCTTGATCTTTAAAACACACCTACATCGTCAGTACTCCTGGGTCACCCAGTACTCATGCATCACTGGATGTCACTTCCTTAGAGGGGGTGAGCTGTCGTTTTCAACCTTTTCATACCAAGTCCCCATTTATGCTATATTTTTAACAGCCCCATATCCCATGTTTTGCAATATTTCTCTACCGTAAAATCCTCATTAATTATAATTTAATTTGTTTCCCACTTTTCCCTAACTAAAAACACATACAAACTGCTAATTCAGAACTTCTGTTAAGTGTGAAATAATTACAAATAGCACATGTCATTGTTACAATTCCAGAATAAAAGCAAGGAATTTGTAGATTTAGTCCTTATAATCTCCTTGTGAATCAGCACAGGATTTGTGATATTTTTTTAGCAGTGCAAATGGGATGCCTTTCCAGGGGAGAAGCTTGATGTTTGTTTTAGATATGTAGAGTTTAAGTTGCAAGTGGAAAGAGCATCACATTCAGAATCCAGACCATGGGTCTAACCCTAAACAGAGGTGACGTGGGGAAGTCACTTTGGTGGGAAGGTCCTTGGATGTCCCGGACCAGGTGCCCCTTCCAGCATTAAAGTACAGTGGCTTGACCAGGTATTCAAGTCTGTTGTAGCTTTTTGTACCATTCAGAGTTAATGAGAGCCTGTCGGGAGAAGGATGACTTGGAGGGCCGTGGCCCACAGCCAAAGAGCAGGTGCCAGTCCCTCTACTACTGTCCCTGGGCACTGTCCACTTCCCACTTCCTTAAAGCCCTGAATATTTCCTTACCTGTTGAGCACTTGCATAATTAATATGGTCACCAGTGAAGTGACCAAATGTTAGTGCTGAAGGAGGCCCTGAGCTGGCAGCCAGGCCCCCGAGAGTCTGCAAGAGTACCGAGGGTGGTTTCCTGAGGCAGTTCTAGTATCCAAGTGTCCCGTGGTAGCTCCACACGGGCACTCAGCCCTGGAAGGTCCAGGAAGCCGTGGAAGCTCTGCTTTTGGCTGCAGGACACACATGAAAATAAATCAGCCATTCCAGTAACTGCTCTTGAGTCGGTCAAGTCTTCCCAAACAAAGCAACCATAGCTGAGTTGTCCAGATTGTGGCCACTGAGCACTGAAAACGTGGCAAAGCTTTTGTGAGCTGCTCCACAAGTGGAAACTGCCCAAGAGATTTCACAAGCCAGTGTAGAAATGTGAATATCTTGTCAATAATTTTACATTGATCACATGTTTAAAAGATGATGATTTTTGAGAGATTGTCTTGAAGTACTAACAACTTTTTACTTTTCTTCTCCATGAGGACTAAAATATTTTAAACTATGTTGGAAGGACCATGTCTTCTGTCTTTGGAGGTAGTGGTCTAAAGCCAGAGATTTCAGGCTAGTGAAAAGGCTGGGATTCTCTCTTCCTATTGCAGGAGATCAGAGAGGCTAGGTCCCTTCATATGTGTCAACAGCAAGTTGGTAGCTAAACCATTGCCAGAAATGGCCAGGAGTATATTAGCAATTTGTTTAACCTGATGTGAAACTGCAATTTTGAGTACAAGCCAAGAATATCTTATGAAATATCAGTAGTTTTCCAAAGTACACGTTCCAAGTCACATCAGTATGGTATCAGATCCAGCCAAAAACATACAGGGGCCGAGAACATCACTCAATGATAGAACAACTGCTTATGATGGGTTCAGTGTCCAGCATTAGTAAAAATAAATTTAACTGAAAACATATTAAACTGAAAAGAAGAAAGGAAAGAGTTGAAGCCTTCCTGTAAAGGACTCAGTGAGAAATCCTCCCAGTTTTCATCCTTTTTTTTTTTTTTCAATTTTTTTTTTTGAGACAGGGTCTTGCTTTTTAGTTCAGGCTGACTCTGAGCTCACTATGTAGCCCAGGCAAGCCTCGAACTCAGCAATCCTCCTGTCTCTGCCTCCCGAGTGCTGGGATGACAGGCATGAGCCACCACGCCCAGCACTGTGGTATGTGGTGTTGATGGCTGGTGGTCGTGAGTCACCATGCCCAGCATTGTATGTGGTTACCGGGATCGAACTCAGGACCTTGCACAAGGCGGGCACCAGAACCACTGAGCTAAATATCCAGCTCCTAAATTGAATTCTTTATTGGTACATTTTATATACAGATCATAATCACACTTAACATTGGAGAATTTCTACCAGTATATGACACGAGTTAATTTTCATTTTTCGCCATATCCCTTCCCACCCTACAAACCCCTCAATCCCCTGTATACATGTGCTTTCTTTTAAAATATTTATTATTTCCCCTCATTACTTTCCCCTACCATTTTCCCTTTGAGTATTTCCTATTTACAAAATCTATCTGTCATATACTCTAGAAATAATTTACGTCTACAGGTTCTCATAGCAGAGAAAAGTATGGTATTTACACCTCCCTTCCTTCCTTCCTTCCTTCCTTCCTAGACAGGGTCTCACTTTGTAGCTCAGGCTGGCCCTGAGCTCACTATGTAGCCCAGGCAAGCCTCAAACTCAGCAATCCTCCTGCCTCTGCCTCCCGAGTGCTGGGACGACAGGGATGAGCCACCATGCCTGGCCCAGTTTTCATTCTTGAACTGACTTCACCCCAGCCTCCCGGTGAGGCACGTCAGTCGTTGGCAAGCAACACTGAATAGAAAAACATCACCAGGAATGTGGCCTCGTTTGTCACATCTTCCCTCCACACAGCCATGACCTCTCTGACAAATACCCCCCGAGGAGTTAAGCCCTGGGGGGAATAGATCGTTTCTGGGTGCCCAGGCAGTTCATTTGGCTTCTTTTCCACCAGATTAGGAACCCCAACAACGTGTGTGAAGCCTGGAGCTCTGTTACTACCACGTGGGCTTATTCTATAAAGCTCTAAAATAACCTCAACCTTATAAGACCTCAGCAGGGCTAATAGCCACAGTGATATTTCTCCAACCCGTGGTGTCTGTCGTTTTGTCTCCACCATCCATAACCAAACCCAGTGAGTGCACTGTGTCCTGAACCAGACTGAAAGGAAACGAAGTATGGTTAGGTAGAGGGCTGAGGGGGTTCGTGTTGAGAGTCCACCTTGGCCCTCATGCCCCTGCCCATAGCGTTTTGTTTACGCTCACCAGAGGCAGTGCCTCCAGGGGTTACGTCCGTCTTCTACGTCCAGTTCTTCAGTCACACGTTCGTCTGTCACTGTCCGCGGCAGGGGAGACAGTTGCTCCTTCCGGCCCCTCCTCCACCTCCTGCATCGAAGTTCTGTAGCCGTGAATTTTCCCCCAGTGCTGGGAATGGAACCCAGGGCGGTGTGCACGCTAGGCACGTGCTCTGTCACCAAGCTGTACCCTCGGCCCCCCAGGAATCACCATGTTGGTCTGAAGATTGAGTGTTTGCGAGCTTCTGATTATAGAAATGCCATTTCACATTGACTCATGTACTGTACCATGGTTATTTTTGTTTTCCTGTCACTTTGTTTTCCTGGCATTGATAGTTATGGTGCCATTTTGGAGAGCCAGACTCCACGTACAGAGGGGAATCTGAAGCATCTCCATAAATTCCTTCCTTCTCCAGCTGCAGCTTACATACCCCTCATCTGAAAAACTTGGAACTCGACATGTTTCAGATTTTGTCTTTCTTCAGATTCCGGAATATTTGCATATTTACAGTGACATACCAAGGGGAAGGGGGAGAAGTCGTAACTCACTTGTGTTCCGTACATACCTTAGACCCAGAGCTCACAGGTGATGTCACGCGGTATTTGCGTGCACCTGTATCTGGACTTCAGCTTGTCACATGAGGTCCTCTGTGCAATTCTACACTTGCAGCGTTATGTCATTGAGCACAAAGTTTTGCATTAGGAAGTGATTCAGTTGTGGACTTTTGAAGCTTGGACGCTCAACTCGTACTAACTTTGACTCTGTTTTGCCAGGGGTTGGAAGGATCAGAGTAGCTCCTAGGTACCTTGTCCAGTGCTGTGTGACTCTTCCATCCTTTTCCTGGATGTAAACCTGGGTCCATAACAAATAGAACCAGGAAGGCAGAGTTCTCCATGTTGTTGTGCACATGTGAAAATAACCGAATTGCGTTGGCAGTAGAGACCTGCACCCACCAACTCTGTTTATTTTTCTTTCCTCTTCTCCTTGTTCTTTTTTGCTCTCCTCCCTCCTCTTCAACAAAAAGATGTGAATGTTGAGATCACTCCCGAGAAATGGAGAATAAATACCATGAGAAAATAGTCCCTCTGGAAAGCATCTTATTCTCCTGCTGTTTGTGAATGTGAAAAGCTCAGCAACTGGGCAGCTGGAGGGGTATAAATATAGCCCACAGCTCTGATGCCTGCTGAATCCTGCTTTCTTAGAAGCACACCGGGAACCCACGGAAGTCAGGGAATGAGCAGTAAAGCCCAGTCCATCTCTCAGCCTCCCCCTCTCTCTCGGCTTGTCTCTCCGTCCTGGACCATCATGTGGGTGTGAGGATACAAGTAGCTCTGAGAGTGAGCTTAAAATAGCTCTTGGAACTGGACACTGGCTAAGCTCAAAGGCAGGGAAGATGCTTCCTATGAAACTGACCCCTGCCTGACCCTCAGGCCTGGGGCTATTTTGACCGTTCGGTGATCTCAGGAACATGCTCCTCCTCAGCCCAGCTGCCTGGGCATGAGCAGCTTTTCCAGAGTGAGCTCAGGCGCTTGGCGCCTCCCTGCTGCCACTGTGCTCAGCTGTCTAGAGCCTGGGCATTCAAAATAGCCCTTGCTCTCAGTAGCAACCAAGACAGAGAGACACCCAGTAGACAGGGACGCTAGCTTCCCTCTAGGTACCCAACTCACACCTGTGGGCCTATGGAACCTGAGTGTTTAATCTCTAAAGGTTACTTGACTTTAAGGGTTATACGCCTGGCCATTTCTTACACAGCAATTCAAGCTCGATGAGCCGTCCTAGGTTTGTGGGTAGAGATACTGTTAGGAGCCTGGATTTTGGCAAGAAACAGTCATTATTCTAGGTGGTGGTTCCCAGAAATAAATTGTGCCTGGTTATCTTGCCATGCAGACATCAGTGGTGTTTGCCACTGATGCATACCTTTGTTTGCTCTTCCTCACTTGGTGGTAAATACTTCAAAGCAAAGAGCCATATCCTCTGCTTTCATTTTAACTGCCCATAAAACTTTGTATCATCTTACACATCTTACATATTCTGTTACTATTGAGCTGATCGTAGCAACCTTCCTTTGCTGTCCCTGATAGGCCTTCAGCAGGTGGCATAAACACTATGTTATTCACTTAACATTTCATTGTCTGCAGCCAGCAGCAGTCTGAGTATTCACTCTCTGCGTGTTAATTTGATCTGTTACCTGTGCATTGTTTTTTTTGTTCTTTTTTTTTTTTTTTTTTTTTTTTTTTTTTTTTTTTTTTTTTTTTTTTTTTTTTTTTTTTTTTGAGACAGGGTCTCGCTTTGTAGTTCAGGCTAGCTCTGAGCTCACTACGTAGCCCAGGCAAGCCTCGAACTCAGCAATCCTCCTGTCTCTGCCTCCCGAGTGCTGGGATTACAGGTGTGAGCCACCACGCCCAGCACACCTGTGCATTGTTTTTATAGTTACTAAGATTCCTTCCTTCAAGTTGAACCTCAGGTATAGTATTTGTGAAGATAGAGCAGAAGCTACTACTATTCAGTTAAAGCAGAATGTATTTAAAATATTTAATTTAACCATGGGTACATCAGGGAAGGTTCTGAACTTGAAAGAGCTTGGCTCTCTCAGGTTGTAGGTGGCTGGGGTGTGCCAATGCAGTGCCCTCCTTACAGGACATTCCACTTGTGGTCCCTCTCCTTGGAACTGGTGCCTATTAGCAGGGTAGCACTGGCTTGGTCGGAAGCACGGTATGGGGTGTCTTCCCTAAATTTTGGCCAAGAGAGCCGTGAGTGGGAAGCTGATGTTTATGGTGAACATCTTGAGCTGTAGTTGGGAGCCCCTGCAAGTTACGCAGAGTCTCCGTGGTTACTGACCATCCATTTAGTCTTTGAGAATCTTCATGAGGCTTAGCAAGTTTCACTGCAGACTTCCTCCTGCATTGACTTCCCCAGTGTGTCCAGCCCATCCATGTTCTGGAGAACACAGTGAGTCTATACGGTATAAAAAGGTGAAACTGTGAAATGGGACACAGCATTTGTGTCTACCATTTGCACTGTTAAGTAATTTGGAAGGTGACATCGCCCCTCTAAGGGCCTTAGGATGGAGCACCCATTTCATAGGGTTATTCTAAGAAGTAAATAAAACACTTAGAACATTGGCACATAGGAAGGACTCGGTAAATCTTGGTCAAACTGGAAGGAGCCTCCTATTCTTACCTGTTACCTTCAAAAAACTGGGCAAAATAACATTGTGGGTTTGATCAAAAAAGCCACCGGAAGTCCATATCCTCTGCTGACCATGCTCAGATCACCTTGGCCACATTCTTTCGATTTTTCCCTCTGCATCCGAATGAGGCTTCCGCTGGACACACATGCAGTGCAGACACCTCTGCCTCCAATTCAGCCACTGTCGAGTGAAACAGTAGAGTGTGTTGTAGGGGGGAGGGGAGACAATGGCTTCTCCGCACACGCCGCACAGGAAAGGCGGAAAACCTGGCCCTCCGACTTCATTATCCTTCTTCGCCTGTGCTCGCGTTGCACTGTTGTTTACAGCCTTATTACTGTTACTGGTTCATCCGCCCTCGTGACAACCCCTGCGCGGGGAAGTAGACCCTGGTGGCCGCGACGGCTGATCCTAGGGTCGCCAGCTAATAAGTGGCAGAGGGGTTTGAGCTGGGCTCTTCCAGTTCCAACCCAGTGAGCTAAAAGTGGAGAGAGCTGTCAACCCTCCATAAGTGTCTGCCAGCTTTGGAAGGGACCACCAGTCGTAAAGGAGACACATCGTGCTCCTCGTGCCTTCTCACACACAGAACCCATCGAGAACTCCAGGACTGCACACGCTCAGCGTTTCTCTCTGTAAACACTGTCCTCCTCCTCTTTCATTCTAATGATAGCAAGAAGGAGCTGGAGGTGGTGGCCCATGCCTGTAATCCTAGCACTCCAGGAGGCTGAGGCACGAGGATCGCAAGTTTGAATTTAGATTGGGCAGTTTAACAAGACTGTCTCAAAATAAAAAGTAAAGGCTGGGGATGTGGCTTAGTATGAAAGCTGAGTTCAATCCCCCCCCTAAAAAAAGCCAAAGCACATTTTAAAGATAGAGCTTTATCTCCTTTTTAGAGGCATGTGTCTTTTTCTTTGTCAGTTCTTTTGCCCCTATAACATAATTTAGAAATAATCTGTTGGTTCTTAGCTGCGATAATCCAAGCTAATCTAAATTATGCCATACAGAAAGGTCCATTTTGAAGAGCCACGCATCCTTTCAAGCCCTGTTATTTTTATTTGAGCAGCGTTCCTAGCTCTAGTCCAGGCACTGGCAACACAGAAGTGAAAGGTTAGTATTCTCTTGAAGGAAATCCACAGCCCCAAACCTCTACCCGTGTCCGCAGAGCAAGCTCACTGGGGGAAGTGTCAGCGTCGGACCGTGGGACGGGGGTTAGGACTGCAGCCACCGGTCAGCGTGGCCGGAGGGGGCTGTGGGAAACGGGGGCTGCATTAGCAGCAGCCGTGGAGACAGGAGCTCAGGGAGCGGGTCACAGAAATCCAGCCCCAGACGCTGGGATTTGTCCACGCACTTGTGATGTTGAGAGGAGCCGGGAGGTAGAACCGGGAGAACCCCGTCAGGGAGCCCTGCTAGCAAAGGCTCTTTTTCAGGTGGCAGAATGAGAGTACAGCAAGGCCAGCAGTGGGGAGGATGCGCGACTGATCCCCAGACAGCTGGCCCTTACTTTTCTCCTGACAAAGAGCAGGTTGGGCCTGGGGTCTGGGTGGAGGCGAAGTTCTTGGGGATTGGAAGGTTGAAAGGCCGTAGACGGGACAGCAAACTATCTGATCACAGCAAATCTCAGATAAAATAAATAGAACGAATGTGATGCACCAATCTGAATTTCAGGAAAAAAGGGGGGGTTCAGTTCATGTGAGTCTTCCAGGCTGGGACTAGATTGTTAGAATTCTTACAATCCCTAGCTAGTTCTGTGTGCTGTGTTGGTAGACAGATGGTAAAAACAAAAGAAAATTCCTGTAGCTTTAATTACCATACAAGGATAAGATTGTCTTTCCAGGAAATACTTTATCCACTGTCTCTAATATGTCTTACTGGGATTCTGAATACAAACACAGTAGTTCTTACACTCAAAGGACTTGTCTATCCACTGATGAAGACAGATAAGTTATCTACAAACTATAATGCAGGGTCATATGCACCTGGCTCACAGAACAGAGACTGAGTTAGAAAGAGAGAAAGGTGTTTAAACTGGGTCATCAAGGAAAGTAAGAGTGAAAAAGAGTCTGAAGCAGTCAAAGATAAAGCTGCATGATTGTTCAATTGTTCTAGATACTGGTGGTTGGGGTTGAGGGAAGTTTGGAAAATAAAACCAGAAACAAGTCTTGAAGGGCCTTGTAGGCTAAGATGAATAAATTTTACCTCCCAGTCAGAGGGGAGCCTCTGGAGGGTTTTAGACAAGGAAGTGATATGCCAAAGGATGGATTATAAAACAGAGACAAAGGGGTCAGTTTTCAAAGAAAACAATACTGGTACTGAGCTAGTACTTGGATTTTTCTCATTCCACCTATTGTGACTTCCAAAAATGGAGACTCAGCTGTAAGGAACAACACAGTACGAAGTATGAACTTGTGAGTCATGGTGGGGAATTCCTTGCTTCCTCAGGAAAAGGTTTTATGGTACCTAAAAATGTGGGAGATTGAAATGATACTGTTAATGAGAAACTTAAGTTATGATAGGCCATGCATGTCAAGAAATTGCAGAAAAGTTTAAAATCCTAAGCACTTTGTAGCCATAATATAAAAAACCAAAATTTTACTTGAGTATTTATAAATACTTTGAAGTTGGCCTCCAAGAAGCCTGTACCCTTCGTTTTGAATTACAAATAAAATTCAAATGTGGCATAGCTACATAAGTGGTATTTACATTCTCACACATTTCAGATTTCTCGAGTCCATTTTGCTAGTATTTGTTTTCCTTTGAGATAGGAGTTAATTCAGTCACACTTTCTTCCCCTGACAATAACTACATTTTTTTTTCCTGAGGTAGCTTTCCCTCCAACCGTTTCTTGTTGTTCTTACCCAAGACCTAGTATCTGCCAAAACAAATGTATGTGAGTGATAAACGCTGAGAGGAATGTCTGTTGGACCACAGGAAATTTCCTGTTCAGGAAGAGATCTTGGGAACTTCCTGTGGAGGAGTGCATTGTGGGACTTTTGGCTGCTAGCCCTTGACCACAGCTGCAATTAACTAAAGGCAAAGGGGGAGGGGAGAGGAAGAAAAAGAGACAGTTACCCACAGACGTTTATTCCACATAGCCTGAGAAGAGAATGGGCTCGTTAGCTAGTGGCTAACAAGATCATTGGGTCCAGACTCCTTTGCTACCTCTCATCTTTCATGATATCCTAGATGCTTTCTTAGGGTTTCTAAAACAAGCACTGCCATGTTGTTCATGTTTGTCCTGACCCCCAGGCCTTGGTAGGCTCATGTGAAGTGTTCATATCTCGAACCCTTCCAAATTGGACTCCCTCACTTAGGGCTTCTGGACCTCTGCTACTGGTGTCCAGGCCTCAGAGTTGGTCTTTTCCTGCCTCAGGCTAAGTGTGGAAGAGAAAGAAGCAAGCTCTTGGTCCCATAGCATTCCCTTTTTTGACTTTGAAACTATTAAGGGAATATTACAGAATTACAAGGAAACATTAAATAATCTGGTTTATAAAAGCAAAATCAAAACCAGTGGAACTGAACCGGAGATTTAGCTCAGTGGTTCCGGTGCCTGCCTGGCAAGCGCAAGGTCCCTGGTGTTCAATCCCTGGTAACTATATACAACAATACCAGGCGGGGTGACACACACCTAACCAGCAATCAGTACTACATACCACAGTGCTGGCCATGGTGGCTCATGCCTGTAATCCCAGCACTCGGGAGGCAGAGGCAGGAGGATTGCTGAGTTCTAGGCTTGCCTGGGCTACATTGTGAACTCAGGGCCAGCATGAACTACAAAAAGCGAGACCCTGTCTCAAAAAAAAAAAAAAAAGAAGTATGCATTCTTATTTTACAGTGCCACCCAAAAGTAAAGTCCTCACAAATTTCTCATGTCTTCCCCCTCTGCACCCAAAGCCTTCCCTTGACAGCCTCCACTCCCTGGTTCTGAAGGTCAGGGTTTATCTGAGTTTCAAAATCAGTCTTAGCTCAGTGGCAGGTTATAGCTGTTATGTGGTCTTGAGGATTTCTCACAGTAGCAGGGGAGAGGAACCTCCATCTAAAACCTGAAATAGCCCAAGCCATTCTCTGGGTCCTGTAGAAGTAGCCTGACCTTCTTGGCCTGTACCCTTAGGCTTCATCCCATGTCACCTCCCGTGTCTGCCTTTCTGTCCTAACATGCACATTCCCCGTGGATACTGGGGCTGATCATGAACCATTACCTGCTGGCCAGTGACTCCCATAGGCCACATAGCATGTGCTTGATAAAATCCTTGTGTGATTGAATCGCACTGATTCTAGGGGAGAGAATCCAGGAGGCCTTTAACATGGGGCTGGTGATGCCATATTGTGCGACACCACACTAATATGTTTATGTAAAACACGTATCTGTGTGCATTCTCACATAGTTGAGTTTCCATGTTGCTGGCCTTTTCTTCTTTTTCCCGCAGTTTCCCTTCTCTTCTTTTTTTCTGATTCCCTTCTTTTCTGCTGTAGAATCTTGATGTTCATAAACCTCTTTTTTGCAACATATCTGTAAACAGAAGGCAGTCTTATTGACCTTTGATGCAGTGATTCCCCAGAATTGTTTTGAAAAAAGTGAGGTCCTGATGTACTTATTTTAAATTTTAATTAATTTTTAAGCAGACAACGAATTCAGTTCTTATATACTGCATTATTGTGTACAGCATGCTTAGATGAAGCTAATGATCATCTCTCTAAATTCATTTAGGATTTTTGGTAGTGAGGACATGTAAAATCTACCTTATGGGGTAGTACTACTAACTACTAACCCTACTCACTATACTGAACAGAGATCCCTTGCCTGCAAGTCTCCTGATGTTTGCATCCCTTTGACCAACACCTCCCTAGCCTCCCTCTCACCTCTGACCTTTGGGAGCCCCCATGCTACTCTCTACTTTGTCAGATTCAGCTTTCTAGATGCACATATACACGCGATCGTGCAGCATTTGTCTTTGTGTGCCTGGCCTACTTCCCTTAAACATAATGTCCTCCAGATTAATCCATCTCCTTACAAAGGGGGAGTTCAACTTTTAAAATATTGTTTAAGAGTATGGGCCTATCCACTGGAGAAA
Source organism: Thryonomys swinderianus (assembly GCA_004025085.1). NCBI lineage: Eukaryota > Metazoa > Chordata > Mammalia > Rodentia > Thryonomyidae > Thryonomys > Thryonomys swinderianus. The sequence goes on along the minus strand of PVIC010002081.1, from coordinate 56,052 downwards.
AAAAATTAAAAAGCAAGAATATTTGCAGCCAGCGTTAAGCATTTTCTGGATCTGCTTCAGATTCCCCTGTCCTTTAAAGTATTAAAATTACATAATAGTTTCAAAAATAAAAGCAAAAAAATACAAGTGAAATGATAAAAAGTGGGCTGTTTTTGTTTAAAAAAAAATTTGTCCTCATTCTTCCCACGTGATTTTGCTTTGCATTATCCTAAGGAGGCTTCCAGCACCAGTGTGTCAAATATGTGAACAGAGAAACATAAATTAACTAGAAGAGAACAAAACAGACCTCTCAGCTGACTGTGCTTATTTTAGCTCTGACCTTGGCCTTTAGAAGAAAAAGGCAAATTTTAAATTTAGAAAAAAAGTTATTTGATTTAATTTAGGAGATAATTCCTTGGCCACAGTTTAGTACAATCAGTAGAAAATAAAATACTGGTGTTTTTCAGATTTGGGTATTTTTAATTTTTGCTTTTTTTTTTTTTTTCTGAGATAGGGTCTCGCTTTTTGTAGTTCAGGCTGGCTCTGAGCTCCCCATGTAGCCCAGGCAAGCCTCCAACTCAGCAATTCTCCTGCCTCTGCCTCCCAAGTGCTGGGATTACAGGTATGAGCCTCCACGCCCCAGATTGTGGTTGGTGGTACTGATTGCTGGTGGGTGTGTGTCATGCACCCGGTATTGTTATATGTGGTTATCGGGGATTGAACCTGGGACTTTGCACTTGTTAGGCGAGCACTGGAACCACTGAGCTAAATCTCCAGCCCTAATTTTTTATTTTAAGATAAGACCTTGCTGTGTCCCCTAGACTAGGCTCACACCTGAGCCTCCTGTGTAGCTGGTTCTACAGGCATGTGCCACTGTACCTAGCTAAAACCTTGTTTAATAAATCATGATGTAACCAAACAGTTTGTCATAAGATTGCTCCCTTTCTGTAGCCTTCTGGTAAGCCAGAATACACCCTGTATTCTGTTCGCTGTGGGGTCTTTGGACAGCAACTAGGACATAAAATGTTTCTCCCAGAGACATAGCTGACCATGGTGTAGGTAACTTACTGTCTCTTGGCCCTCGTGCTGTGGGAAACATTGTTACAGTTAAGCTAAGTGAGATCTTACATTTAACCAGTACCTTACCAGTTCCTCTGTATTAATGAAATATAGTAGTCTATCTCATTTAACCATCAAGATACAGAAGAGAAAGGCCAGGGATTTAGCTCATGTGGTACCGTGCCTACCTTGGAAACACAAGGGCCCAATTTAATCCCTGGTACCACAAAAAAAAAAAAAGAAAGAAAATTAAGTGTAGAGATGAACCAGCAAAGCCTGTACCCACTGTAAGATTTCCCTCTCCCAGTTCACTTTGACTGGCCAGGAGATAAAAGCCAACATATGCCAATGGGTAAGCAATTTTCTGATAAGTCCGGGGCCAAAGGAAAGTGCAGTGACTTCTGTGTTCCCCCCATTTCTTGCTTTGCTATTTAGCCCCCTGTTCCTGTCCCTGTCCTCTCCCACACCCTCTCTCTACTCTGCCTGGGCAGTTTGGAGGGGGTGATGAGGAACTGTTTGTTTATGCAGCAAGGGCTTCCTCACAGGAAATTTCCTGTGATGGAAACTCTGGGGAAACTTCCTGTTGGGTAGTCCCCTGCTGGGGGCTGATAAGATGAACCGTCTAAAACCTCCCAGCCTGGACTGTTGAAGAGGATAGACTAGTCTTAATCCTGATTCTCAAGGCCTGGGGGAAAGAAAGGATGTGTGGACAAAGGCCTCAGAAGTCTCACTTGGGTGATATTTTCTAGAAACTAAAAGCTGCGGCTGTGTCGAACCAGTTCGTTCAGCAGTTTTGCTTTCCTGGTTTAGATTTCTAGTGACAACGTGGTAGGCTGGGGTATATCTTGACAGGGCCCTTAAAAACCGTCTCACAGCTCCACGTCTGATTCATTTTCTATGATTTTAAAATACATTCCTATTACTCTCAACGTTGTAGGCCTGCGAGTACTACAGGCATTTATTTTCAGCTGTTACTTAGGAACTAGGGGTTTTCATGAATCCTTTTCACTGTCACACATGGTTGACTTTGTATGCAGTGTGGTCCGTATACCCAATGTGAATTCTCTCAGGCACACATCACATCACAGGACAACCTTCTTGAGTCATAGCACAGAATTCCCAAACAGGCCTCATGACCCTTTGACCTCAGCCGGACTGCCAGTGGGCTATCTTGCTTGCCAGCATTCAAGCAAAGATAAGTTATTCCTAAATCACCCCTTAGGGTTGAACTCAGCTTTGAATATCTCTAATGTTGGAAATTCTCTTGTTTCCCTTACCAGCTCTTACAGACCAGCTCAGAGTTTAAAAGTTTGGCCTCCTAATTAGCCTGAATTTTCCCTAGTGACTTTTTTTTTTTAAGACAGGGTCTCGCTTTGTAGTTCAGGCTGGCCCTGAGCTCACTATGTAGCCCAGGCAAGCCTTGAACTCAGCAATCCTTCTGCCTCTGCCTCCCGAGTGCTGGGATTATAGGCGTGAGCCACCACGCCCGGCCTCCCTAGTGACTTTTAAGCCCATTACCACTTACCTGACCTTCTGGTATAACACAAATAATTGACCCCTCATCCTCTCTCTTATTTCTATGTAGTGGACAGGTACTTGAGTGATGTCTTTTAATTGCTTCATTTGCCTGCAGTCTATTTCTCTATGAATTTCTTAATAGGTTTCTTTCTTCCCCAGTTTAGAAGTTTATATAGACTTCCCTTCTAAAATACACTAAATTTAATGGAAGCTGCTATCAGTCCCATCTCTCCTACCTTCTGTTCAGCATGGTGTTCTTTCTTGTTTGGAAAATGATTATTTCAGCATCAAAATAAATCCACAGATGAGACATACAGCTTAGGCAGGGTTTTGTGCTTATGTTCCTGATCCGCACTGCACAGGAGAAAAGTGTAAAAGAAGTTATGATTAACTAGGAAGACCTTGGTTGGCTAATAGATTGGTTGTCGCTTAGATTTCTAGATGACAAAGATCTTTATTCATCCTTGTACCCACAGTGTTTTCTAATTTGAGGGCACATAGTCTTGATACTTGTGTGTCGCATGAATGAATCCCAAAAGTAAAAAAGGAGCAGGTTATTAGATGACTGTTTCTACAACATGTAAAAATTACGATTTTTTTCAGCTTAATTATAAAAATAAGCTGAACTCATGAAGCCAGCAAGAACCCCTGACCCAGAGAATTGTCATTGAGGCTCAGTGATACCTGGAATGTATTAACAAAGTTGAGTAAAAATGTATTTGTAAAAATGCCTCAGGTTAAGGTTTAAATATGAAACTACAAAACTGTGATTTAATTTGGACCCTCCCATTTCAGTGTTATACAGTACAATTACTGTTGGTCATGTCACATTTGATTTTATATTAGAGAATGAGATATGTTGTAAACACAAAAAACACATCATAAAGACTAACATCACTTCTCTACCTAAGAAAAGTTGCCATTTTCAGTACCTACTCACTGTAAAATAAATCACGGTGATAGCATAATGCTCATAGCCTGAGCCAAGATATCGTCACCACTACTCTCATAGTCTCCATCAAGTTCTGTTGAAGTACTTCAGGACTCTGCTAGGAGCCATTATCTTTTGGAAGTCTAGATAGTATAATAGAAGGACTGGGAGCTTTGGACTTTCTCTCCTGATTTCTGGTTCTATTTTTACTGTTCTATAAATTATTTCAACAGATATTGATTGGGTGATTGATGTCTACTGTGACTGGCTAAGATGTATCAGTGATCAAAACACACTCGGTACCCATGTTCATGTTGTTCACAGTGTCCTAGGGCAGATAGATGCTTACCAAGGGGCTAACACTAACCATATTTTAAAACATAAACCGGACTGTGTTACTTCCCTGCTCTAAAGCTTCCTCCAACTCTCAGTTACTTCCAAACATTCTGAATTTTAGTTTGAACCACCAGGCCCAGTGTGACCCAGACCCTGTAAATTGTATAAACATTTCTACCCTTACTCTCTATCACATTTTGTTCTGCTCAGTCCTTTGAGTCATACTGGTCTTGCTGCTCTTCTTGGAACCCTATAGCCGTGTTCCTACATCAGGGCTTTTGCACTTACCATTCTTTTTCCTGTGATACTGAGTCTCCAGATATTCCCACAGTCCCTCAGTTTATCCATTTCTCTGATTAAGTACCACCTCCTCGGGGAAGCTTCCCTGATGGTTCTTTTCAAAATGGCACCTTCTTTTACTCTCCATCCTTTCTACCCTGAGCTCCTTCTCAGTGAGTTTTACTACTTGCTATGTAAGTTTTAAAAAATGGACTGATGACCTGTAGGTGTCTATTCAAAATGGGAGTTCCGGGTCAGGGATTTAGCTCAGTGGTGCCACCACCTGCCTTGTAAGCACAAGGTCATGTGTTTGATCCCTGCTACTGGAAGAAAAAGGGGATGGAGGGGAGGGAGTTCCATGTACTCAAGTGGGGCTTGATACCTGGTAGGTCCAACTGTAAGGTAAAAGAGTCTGTCTTCTGGGAGGCTCCAGAAGCCCTTTCTTTAGGGCAGATGAATTTGTTCAACGAGTAACCCTGTGGTTCCCTGCTGGGAAGAAGCCCACATAGATGGAAAAGGACCCCAGCATTTGTCACTCATCACTCAGCATTCTGTGGACATGGCCGTGCTCCGGGTCTCCTCACTCTGCTGTCTCGAGAGCCTGGTGTTTTCTGATTCCATCTGATTCCAGGAAATCATCCAGTGGTCGGTGAGAAGGAGCAGTCACCAGGCTGATGATGTAAAATACAGGTTTGCCAGAGATCCTTCCGCTGCTGGCCTCCCCTGCTCCTCTCCTGTCTCCAGAGGTACTTTAGGGCCTCCATTTTGGGCACCTCCAAGATGTTTGTCCCCAAGTTTCTTAGGAAAACTAGCTTGTTTCTTGGTGCCTCCCCTGTGGGCAGATTGAGTTCAGTTTTTTGAGTCTGCTAAGTCAGATGCCAGTTGTCCGTTTTCCATCCTCCCAGATTTGGTAACTTTCTCAACTGCTGTGTTCTTTGTCTCATGGATCAGTGCATTGATCTGCCCTCTGCTGTGGGTTGGTGGGACCTCAGGCAAGAGCAGGAACAGACACAGATACACCTCATTTACTCGGTTAGGAGCTGGGGAAGTGCACTGATGAGCTGTTCCGGGTGCTCTGAAAGCACAGAGTGCAGGAACCTGGCCTTGGCTCTGCTGTGCAGTTAAGAGGGGACTTGAAAGCCTTCTAGGAGTTCATCGAGTAAAGAGGACAGAGGGTGATTTCTGGGAAGGAAAACTCTGAGACTAGGAGTGGATTTATTCTCTGAGGAATAGAAACCCAGCCCAGCTGGCGTTTGGTGAACTTGCTGTAGAAAACTGGAGTGAAATGTCCCAAATTTGCCAGCACTGAGGACAGCGAGGTTGAGAATTCTGGTCTCTAAGAGCAGCCATGACTGTTTTCTGTGTAACCCTAGAGCTCACAAACCCTTGGCTCTTTTGCAAGCCAAATGTAATAATTTTTACCTGCTAGGTGTGTGAGCATTAAACCACATCGTGTTTATACTTTATCACCTGAAAACTGCCACATTGTGTGCTGAATTCAATCCTCCTGGACAATGACAAGTCACTGAAGACCCCAAGAAGAGAAATATCATCAAGATGTCAGGGTGAAGGATAATCTTTGTGATAAACTAAGTAAAAGGTACAAACTAAGAGAAGCCTTGATCTGGGGTCTCAGAGTCAAGTAACGAGGAAGTTTGAGTTGTTCCCATCCCAGATCTTACAAGGCAGCACAAAGATTAAGGATAAAAATCGGACAAGATCCAGCCCACTGCAGACTGAAGACTGTGTGAAGGTTGGTGATATAGCTGATAGGTTGGTTGTTGGGAACTGTAGAGGAAGCAGGTAGCAAAAAAGAGACAGCTCTGCACACCTTTGTCTTGGGCAACTTAAGGTGATAATGAAATCATCATTTCATATTTTCATGTAAAAAGATAAAGCTTTTATCTTTATCTGCATGTCTCAGAAGCAGAGCACAGCCTTACCAAGAATGAGGCCCTGGCTTTAATTTCCAGCCCCCAAATAAAAGGAAGAGAATGTTTCTTGACCCTGCCAGAAGAAAGGATGCTGAACTTCTAGAGCTTTCAATGATAACAAACAGCCCACTGTGAGCACATGCTGTTGCTTTGCCACTTCTGGCCCAGGCAATGTGCTAAACATTATAGATAGCATACAGTAAAATATTAAAGAAATAGTTCTTGTCCTTAAGAAACTTGGAAACTTTAATACCTTTTTATTTCAACTGTCTTAAAGAATTGGCCAGAGGGCCTCCGCTTTGGCTAGGAGAGACTGGTACTTCTGGCACATGTACAGGGTGCATCTCCTGCCTGTTGTCAGCAAGAAGCTGCAGAGGCATCTCTGTGACCTCCATTTGGGACCCTGGGAGCCAGCTCCACAAGTGACCTGACAGCCCCGAGCAGGATAAGCCATTCCTAAATGAAAGCAGTGGCTTGTAGTAGTTCCCCTGCTGATATTCTACCAAGCAAGCCAATCAAACAGAGTTGTCACACTGGAGAACTGTCTAGAGCGACTGGGGTTCATACTGACTTTTAAAGACACAGGTAGGTTCTGAGGATCACACATTTCTGATTGCTGGGTGTGTGCAGACTGCAGAGTTCCCACAAAAAGACAAGTGTGGTATGCGTGAGGTAGACATGATTGGGTGCAATTAGATTGCTTCTTGCGGATTAGTAGAAACTTGCAGTTGTAAACTGCAGCAGAAGCAGGCATCTACCTAAATTTTGTTCTTAGAGGATTTCAAAGAGAGTAAGTGCGTGCTGGAAGTAGGCGGGTTTGGAAAGCGTATCTCACCATCATCTTTTATTTAATGCGTGCAGACGGGTGTGTTGTAGAGAAACTTGGTCAAGTGGATGAAAGCCCAGGCAGAGCCACAGCAGCTTCAAGTGCAGGTAGGCACGGCCGAGCTTCGGGTTGCGAAGCAGGCTCTGGGCAGGAGTCTTTATTTTCTCGGGGTCACTAGGCAGCATGCAGGGGAGGCTCATGGCAGCGAAGTTGCCACCTGGGCCAGGGAAACTCATCGAGTTTTTCTCATTTCTGAGCCTATCGATACATAACCAGAAGAAGGAAAAGAGAAGTCTCCTGATGATATAATATGTAAAGATGAACCACATAATGCACTCTACGTTTTTTAGGCAGGAACATATCACACTGAAGCAGGGAGGCTTTCCCTAAGTACCCCGTGACGCTGCCTTCCTTCCTTCCTTCCTTCCTTCCTTCCTTCCTTCTCTGTTTAACAGGATGCCCCTGTCCAGAGGGCCCTGTCTTCCTAGAACTGTGTATGTTTGATTGCACTGATAAATTTTATTCCTTTTTGGAAAAAAAATTAAGACATGGCATCCTATTGCCTTTTCTCTTACACCAAGAATTATTTTTTAATAAAAATTCTTGAATTTGAGAATCCAGTTTTTGACCTACCTTTTTATCTTCACATATTCTTCTAAAGAAAAGCATAGATTTTTGTCCTTTACATCCTGTCCCCATGCCCCAGTGATCCTCTGTAGTACACCCACCCATAAATCAAAGTCAGCAGAAAATTCACTTAAAAAAAAATACAAGCTGTTTCTGCAGTTTTCAGTACAATTTTTTTCCAGCAAAGGTAATTGTCCTCATATATTTGATAATATGTATCATTCATTCAAAAATCTCTACCAGGATGTGTGCAAGAGAAATGAAATTGGGCCCCGCAAACTATTGTTGCCATATGAGTAACTCAGTTTTAATGTAATTTCATATTTTTCTCCCTTGCCCAGCCATTGTCACCTCTACGCATCTACTGCGTATTTTCCCCAGGGATACAGTAAGAAGGAGAAAGTGCCTGACAGGGTACTGTGGAAAAGGAAAGAAAGCTACCCCAGTGAAGTTACTAGCAGGCAGTGAAATACTGAGAAAATAAGAGCGTTGGATACCTATGAAACATAGAGCTGTTCTTGGAAGAGGAGGAATGAGGAGAGCAACGTGAGTTGAGGGAATTCGTTGCTACCTGGGTGGGAGAAGCTGTCGGTTAGGGTTCAGCCGAGTATACAGTGGAGAGGAGATGATAAGGGAAGGGAGTACAGTAAGAGGAGAACACAGAAAAGAGAGCGAAGAGATGTCACAGAAAAAGGAGAAAGACAGAAGGTGGATGGCTGAAAACAGGTAAAATAGGAATGAAGTTTCAGTTGTATTCAGCCAGAGCCATGGAGACACATCACTGTTTTCTGTTGTAATGAAGGGAGAGAGTCATGGATAATCCAAAATATGGCTCATTTCCAAAGCCTCAATGCATTTTAGCATAAGGTACATTTGTATAATTACCTTTAACTGTATACTTATTGGTTTTTCATGTGTAATTTTAATTCTTTTAATAAAACAGATGCCGTGAGGTACGGACGCAGTTGGTAGAATGTTCCTTCCTGTATCCTCCTTTAGACCAAGAGGGATTAATAGCTACAGACATCTCCTTATCTGTACTTAAGCCAGCTGTATGCTTACACTGCCCCTGTTTCCCTGCTGACCCTAGAACTCTGATTTTGCCTATTGCTTGGAAATTGTGAAGGGAATAGAACATTTTGCTTAAAAGAAGCGGTATGTATGGGCTGCATGTGGGAGTGTCATATCAGTGGCCGGGCAACTCAAAACACCAATCTGTGTGTTACGTTCCTTAGTTTCTAAGCACCATGGGGAGAAAGTGTAAATATGAATGAGTAAGAGAAACCACCCGGAAACAAAAGTACTTACGGTGTCTTGAGGCTCTAGTTGGCAGGATCTAGTCTAAAACATGTCAGACCTTCATAATTAGCCATCCATACATGTGAGATTTTCCATCTTCTCTGTTAGAACCTGGAAAGGACCCATCTTTAATAATGACCTGTGCCTTCTTCGAGATTTGAAATTATTTTTTTTTCTTTGCTGCTCTTTTCGTAGATTTATAGAAGTCAGGACTAGGTGGATTTTCTAGGTTGCAGGGCGCCCAGAAGAGCCTGTGCCATGGCCAGCATAGCCGACTGATGGTGCCAGCTCTGCATGGACCTGCAGAGGGACAGGGACCACGCTGCCCCACAGGCAGCTTTGAGAAAGTGCTGCCAACTCTTAGACCCATGACATTTATTAGAACAGAAGCCCCGCCCCACTTCTACAGCAGTGTTGTAGCAGATAACCGGTCCTGTTTTTAGTTTTTCCCCTTTGTGGGTCCCCCCCTTTTCCAACTCTGATCATTACCCAGATATCGTTTAGGGCAGATGCTCAACCTCCTGCTTTCACCCCATTCTCTGATGGCATCTGGATCACTGGACTCACTTAGCATCTATCTAAAACTGAGAAATGGTCTGTTTATCTAAATATAAGCTTGATAATCAATAGGAAAAGGAAAGGCGGTTTAGCAAAGGCCAGTGATAATTCCAAGAAGCAGTGTCTTTAGAAACATTCTGTGGTGACCCTGTCATTGGTGTTATCTGCTGATCTGTTTGGTTTCAGAGTTTCCAGAAAAGATTTGCCACCCTCACAACCCTTCCCGGCCCTTCCTTTTGTGCCCGAATTCCTCCCATTTGCGGTTTACTCCCGGAACGTGGATATTTGTAAAAATAAAAATAAAAGGAACACAGTCCAGGGAGATGGCTCGTTAAGTTGTTGGTGGTCACTTCATTAGCGCATTAATCATGTCTGTGTGGATCCTTTCCTGGAAGCTTGTCTTAATGGCAGTGGGTGTCAGGGACAGGGGTGTGCAGATCACTCGGACACGGGCTCTGGGGGAAAGGAGGGGTGTGTGGGGAGAGAAGAGAAAGGCGCTGATTTCCAGAACAGTCACTGTGCAGTAGGGAGCGTTGTACTTGTAGACAGGGAATGAAGGCAGAAGTCTGATCTGCTCGTGTTGAGGTCGTGGTCTAGGAAGGGATAAGACTGGGTTTAAACAGAACCCGCCTAATTCAAAGCCGGTGCTCTCTGGTCCTGATACCTTATGCCATCCTCGTTGGGAAAAGGGCAGAGAACTCGAATGCTGAGTCAGAAGTGCCTCCCGCAGAATCAGCACAGGATGGACCCTGACTAAAAGTACGACTCTGAAGCCACCCACGTGGGGCGAGAGAAATGTAATACTAACTCATGGTAAGCTGCGGCTCTCCTCCTACCCAGAAAGCATTCTACCTGTACCGTGCATTTGCAAGGCATCTTCCTTCTGTTGAGAACATTTTCTGTCTCCTTGCTCACTGTTATAGATATTCCCCCATTTTGGAGAAAATGTGCCACCCAAGGCTGGTGAGCATCAGTCCTGCGGTCGCTTCCCATCAGCCCTTACACTGGCTGGGCCCTGAGAGGGGCATCCGGCCCCGGAGCCCACCTGGCCCCCGTGCTCACTCACACCCGGGGCCTAGTTCATGTACGCCCCTCACTCTGACACTGCTGGGGAACACTCAGGATACTTCTTCCCGGGGTGGCTTTCCCAGTTTTCCTCACATAAGCTACCAGCAAGACTTGGGAAGAGGCTTTCGCAGCAGCCGGGTCTCCTGTCCCCCAGGTCCCTGGGGTATTCTTTTGCAGTGACCACAAAACCTCGCTGTGTCTGTTAAATACGCATTCCTAGGACTGTAACAAAAGACTTCTGTGAGCCAGAAAGCCGAGGGAGGGTGCAGTGCGAAGGCCTGAAGATTTAAAGGGTTTCATTTCTTCGTGCTGGGGACTGTATCGTGTTTGAGTGCTGTTCAGAATCTGCTTCCCCACCACAGCGGGGGAAAGAAATCTGCCCTAAAGCTGCACAGGGACCCTGACTGGTCTTTATCCTCCTAGCTTAGTGATTTCCTGCCACTGAGCTTCAGCACAAGGTTCCCTGACACTCAGGAGGCCCCGGGAAGCCTGGCCGAGGGCCTCACGCCCCGGGGGGGGGGGCACGTAGGGCCCAGCTCTGGGCTCCGAGCCTCAGGGCACCCAGAACACCTTCGCTTTGCTGAGTAGCTGTTGGCTACTGTTTCTTCTAGGAGAAGCTCACAGCCACTTCAGCTCTCCAGGGAGAGTAGATTTCACTGTTTTGAAAGAGATTCAGGAAACCAGAATTTTCCATCCTGCCCAATGGGGAGAATTGGGTTCTTTAGAGAAAGCCATAGACTTTAAGAAAAGAAGCCCCCACCCCACCCCCCATCCCTCTGCCCTGCCCTGATGGGAGCCTTCTCCCCTGACTGGTAGTTCCGGGCACCACAGACTGTGGGACTGACTGTACTGCCAGGCTTTCGCATTTTCAGCACCAGAGTTAATGTGGCCATGACTCAGAATGATGGGACCCTAGACACCAAGGAAGTGAACTGACTTCTTTTGGCTCACAGTGCAATCGTCATCGACAGAATAGGTTTCATGTTCTAATGAAGTGGGTAGAGTTTCTACTCTGCCCTCGTCAGCTCCGTGCTGTGCCTCTCTGCATACTCCCATCGCCTGCTGGCTGCCTTGCTCTTTGCCAGAGGTGAGAACTCTAAATCCAGCCCCAATCGCCAGGCTTCCTCCTGAATGGGACTTGAAAAGACTTCAGCGAATTGGCCTGTCCAGAGGTACACACTGTCTCTTGGACTTAGGAAAGGATGGAGGAATCTCCCACTCCATTGAAGAGGAGCCCAACTGTGAGCGAGTGGGCCTTTGAACACAAGATGAACAGCAACAGCATTTATAATACAAAGAAACACACACGCAAAATGGAAATAATGAAAACCGGTGTATAGTTATGTGCCACCTTGCGAAGAATACCGAGAACCCCCTCGTAAATTCTGCCCGCTTCTCACAGAGCATGAGTTATTTCCAAGAAATGATTTAGGCCCTTTTGGAAAACGCATTGATTCTTTTAACTGCCATGATCCCACTTACGGTAAAACCTCTATTATCTGATTTTCTGTGAATTGTAAAGCTATTATTAACAAGCACATCATATATTTTACCCGTATATTGACAGCTGATGTTTATAATGGTGTGACCCCCATGTTCTGTAAAATCCTGAGCTACCCACTCAGAACTTGAAGAAAGATTAAATTGTATTCCATAGGGTTTTGCATGTTAAGTGTCTATTTTATTAAACAGATATTTGTAGAAGACTTCAGCTGTATGCCCACCGTGATTTGCCATGGCAGTTTAGATTTAAGATAGTTCATCCTTGCCGGGCATGGTGGCTCACGCCTGTAATCCCAGCACTCAGGAGGCAGAGACAGGAGGATTTCTGAGTTCGAGGCTTGCCTGGGCTACACAGTGAGCTCAGGGCCAGCCTGAACTGCAAAGTGAGACCCTGTCTCAAAAAAAAAAAAAAAAAAAAGATAGTTCATCCTTTCTTGGCCTTGTTGATGAAACTTTGTAAAATAAAAGAAAAAGTAATACTCTAGACTATAAATGATTATATTTTAAGCTTGGAACAGTTTATGTAGAGAAGAAATAACATATACAGTCACTGAATGTAGGACAGTTTACAGAGGCTCTTGCCACTGCTACTGTCTCAGATCGTAGCCCAACCTCCTGTGTTCTGATACATGCCTTGGTTTCACACTGTCATTCGGGGCTGGCTGTAGTTTAGCGTCTGTATCATAAATGATTCAGATCAATGTCCTCTTGTGCCTCTCTCTTTGTCTCTCCCCCTCCCCCTCCCCTCCTTTACCCACCCATCCCCCCCCACTTTATGAGATATGGTTTATAGTCATTTTCCTAGGAGGAAACATTATATAGAAAAATAGAGGCAATATACAATGAGAAGACGTTAACCAAGAAATCAGAATTCTCTAAGCACCTAGGAAAGGGGTAGAGAGACAAAGACACACCACAGGAAAAGTGACTTTAGAATTCAGGTGTGCAACGTCCCATGCCAGGGATGGCAGTACATTACTGTCCTCAGGCTGGGACCAGACACATGACTGTGCAGCCTCCAGAAGCTTCTGGTGACGTGCTGTGACCTGGGGAGGACCTTAGAATTTAGAGTCACACAGGCAAATCTGTGAGTCTGGTTCTACCACTCCCTGGAGTCGGGACCGTGGCAGCCATTCAACACCCCTGGCCTCCATTTTCTCCTCTGCGAAGTGGGGATAGTCATGTCTGTGTGAGCATGAGAGAGATAGTGTCTGCAAAGCAGCAGGCATAGTCCGGAATATCAATTTATGCTTTTGCTGTTAATGCCAGAACTTAACATTCTTTCAATTCTTACTGTCTTAGAGACATGAGATCCTGTGTGTGTGATGTCCCTACAACATCTGCTCTATTGTAATGTGGAGGCTCGAGAAATAGGAGTTAATGATGAAACATATCAGAAAGGCAAATGACTCTTAAGATGCCAAATAAGGAAAACTGAGTAAGGAAAAGAGCAGTAAATAAATCAGTTGATCAGCAGTCAAAAATGTCCTATGAGTGTGCCTCTCAGAACTAATTGCCACTAGTGCTGTCAACGTCTGCCCGACTGAGGCTTTATTTTTCAGAAACATAACACCTGTAGGGTGCATTTGTTTAGTATACAACTCATTCTTGCCTCCCAAGATGCCACTGTCCCTCAACTTCTCTCCTGCTGTCTAACTCAAGAGTATACCTCTTCTGCATTGCTTGCTTCTCAAATAGGAAAACTCATGTACTATAATGACTTCCACTGTCACCAGTATGACAGTGATGACCAAATTTTGGGAGTTTTTTTTTTTTGAGACAGGGTCTTTATAGTTCAGGCTGGCCTTGAGCTCACTGTGTAGCCCAGGCAAGCCTGGAACTCAGCAGTCCACCTGCTTCTGCCTCCCGAGTGCTGGGATTACAGGCCTAAGCCACCATGCCCAGCCCAAATATTTTTTAAACTCTAATTTAGATCTTTCTGTTGACAACCAGAGCCTTTTTTACCTTGGTGTCCCATGATCACCTTACATTCAGCAGTGTGTAATCTGTCTTATCCCCACCAGTCCCCTGTGGGCTGGGATGGTGGGCACTGCCTTGTCTCATTGCAGGAATCAAAAATCTGGATCTTCTCATTGCTTCCTCCACGTTGAATTCATCTGCAGGTTCCATTAATTCTACCCCCATGATATCTCGATCCCATCCTCCCTCCATTCTTCCTGCTTCAGTTCAAATTAACAGTATCTGTCATCTCCGTTTCTGCAGCAGCCTTCTGATCTCTTTCCTCGTACCAGTCTTGGCCCGATCTGATTCATTCCCACTCTGCAGCTGGGACGATTCTTTGAAACAATATCTGATTATGTTACTCTCTTGTTTAAAATCCTTCAATGACTCCATGTAGCCTTGGGATAAGGTCTAACTCAGTACAGCAGACGAGGCCCTTCCTAATAATAGGCAACATTTATCCAGTGCTTAATCTCTGCCAGGTACTGTTCTGAGGCCTTTACACATAGCCAGCATGCGTAATGCTTACAATTCCATGACAAAGGTACTGTCATGATCCTAGTTGGACAGAGAAACTGAGGCACGAACAGGAGTATACCCTTGCCAGTGTCACATAGCAAGTAAGTTACAGAACCAAGATTCACAACCAAAATACCTGCTGCAGGACCGTACTTCTAACCACTTTGTGTATTGTTTGCTTCTTATGATAGGCTTCTCCTTCACTCAGAAATACTCAAGTCTTATACTGTACCACCTGCTTGAGACTTTGAAGATGAAGCAGAGATCAAAGAAAGATCTGTTTATATTCTAGTGAGGAAAAATGAATAATAAGGTAATTTTATAGGTGATTGATTAGAGATAAACACTAAGGAGAAAAGTAACACAGAGAAATGAGGAGTCAGAAGAAAGAGTCTCATTATTAGATGGAGTGTCCAGGGAGGACTTGAAGTAAGGCTGTTGCTGAGAAGAATGCTGGAGTTGAGGGACAGCCTGGCGATGTGCCTGGTGCGTCCCAAGGAGCAGCACGAAGGCAAGAGAGGGTGGCAGGAAATGGGTTCAGACAGGTGTCGGGTCACGCTGGCCTCAGAAAGCACCTAAGAACTCTGGCATGAGCACTGAGTGGTAGGCAGTGCCGCTGGGGCATTTTAAGCAAAGAGGGACGTGTTTTGAGTGGTCCCTGTGGCAGGTGTGTTGAGCATAGGTCATAGGGACAGTAGTAGAAGGAAGGGGACCAGTCAGGAACCGGTAGAGAGCTCATGGGGCTGGCACTGGGACTGGCACGGCAGCTGCAGAGGGGGCAGGGGCAGTTGGATCAGGAGGAGATATTGGAAGGCAAGGCAGAGCCGACCGCTTTTGCTGAGGGTTGGCAGGGGATGTGAAAGCAAGACAGGAATGGCTGCAAGGGGTGGAGCCGTGGCGATGGAGGGCACAGGCCGGTGCTCCCCCAGCCGGGAAGGACCAGGGGCAGCAGGTGTAGACAGGGCTGCCGGGTCAGTTGGGGACAGCCCAAGGCAAACGTGACTGTCAGGCTTCGGCACCTCCCAGCCGTTCAAGCACACACTCATGTACATCTCGTGTTCTAATCCCGCACAGGGACCAGTTTCCCAGAGTGCTGGTGTGCCCTCCCCTTCTCCCCTGGTCGGGCACGGAGGCCCTGACCTGTGAACTCGTCTCTTTACAGTCCCTTGCTTCTCTGCCCAGACTGCGAAGCCCAGGTACCATTGCCCCGGGCATTCACGCGACGCAGTGGAAAGTGAGCGCCCGCTGCTCTGACGGGTAGACGGGAGGGCGCATGCGTGAAGAGGTGGACAGACGCGCTCTCGGCCCAGCTAGACCACGCTGCGTTTTGATGGCAGTGATGGGAATTCCCCTGGAGCACTGCCAGGTGAGATGATCTCGCTAACTGAAATAAAAGGCATAGCAGATGGCAGGAAGTTCGTGCGCTAATCCTGCCGGCGCGTTAGAGCACTCCAGCAGGACCCCGTTTGCCGCACACTGCCCCACCCTCCGAGCCCAGTCCGGGCTCCCTTGCTAATCTTTAGCATCAGTGAGCATGGTCTCTCTACTCCGTGCATCCAGGTCTGTAGGGGAAATTTTGATTATAAAACCGGAAGAGTGTTTAACCTAATGACGTGCTGCAAGCTTGCTTTCCGCGGGCCTCCGGGTCTGCCAAGACGATCAGGCTTCATTATTTAGGAAGCTGCCTCAGCCAGGCATTACTAATTTGGGCATTACTAATTCGGATGCCTATTCAGGCAAATGAGCAATGAACGTAAAGTGCTTTTGTCAGGGAGTTGCAAGTGGAGAGGAGAGCCTGGAGGGAGTCGGGGTAGAGTGATAGAACAGTGGTGTTTCACTTCACTTCCAGAAAGGACAGCCGCTGCTTCCTGGAAGCCGTGCCTGGCAACAGACATGGGGAATGGGAAAGATTGATTTCTCTTTGCCAAAGCTCAATAATTCAGCTTGAGTATTTTGAATCAATACCTTTCTTGCAAAGTTTCCAAGGGCCGCATTAAAAGAGCCATTTTTAAAAAATTATCAGCATCTTCTGATGAGATTGGCATGTTGGGGATGAGTTGGGCCTTTCAAATGAACCCTCATGTGACAGGAGGCATTGGAAGAGGACACCCTCACCTGCAGGCCCGCGTATCACACAGCTCGCAGGCTTTGTGGGCTCTTTCTGAGAGGAGCAGCTCATTCACAGCTCCGAGGGCTTGTGTGGAGAAGTCAGTGCAAAAATTTCCTTTCTTTGAAGATGTGATTTGTGACCCTGGATTGCTGAGGTATCCAGCTAACAGGCTACATGACTCACGTTCTTGGGAATTGAAAAAAAACGTGCACAGTTGCTCGTGGAAAAACATAAAAAGGTTGTGTGCCTTTGTTGTTGAGTAGTCCCCACTAGAAATTCTTCAGTCGGGAAGTTTGTCCTCACTGAGATTCCTTAGTGCTCATAAGAAGCTGTGTTTGCCCTCCCCTGTCGTCTGGTGCCTTCTGACCCTCATCTCTCTGTAGTTCTCCATGATTGCCTCTGGCTGATGTTTCTGGGTTCCCTGAAAGTTGTGGGCCCTGCAGTGGGGCCCATGACCCCCCTTGAGACCCTTCCAGATGTCACATTTCTTTCATTTACTGCCATGAAACCAAGCAACAGTTCACCAAGAAACACAAAAAAGATTGGTGCCCCCCCACACACTTTTTATAGGACATCAGAGGGATGCTGACCTTCCAGACAGGAAGTATTCTGGGACAGAGGGAAGATGGAAGAGGCAGGAGCATCGTTTACAGAAGGTCCACGGAAGAACAGAGCGAAACTAAAACCCACAGATGATAACTAATAACAAAACTAGTCAACCGGATAGCCCCAAGACCCGAGGGGCTTTTGATACATCACAGACCTGGAAAAACCCGAAATAGTGAAGAGGTGTCATCACCAGAAGCATGGAATGGTGGCCGAGTCCAGGCGGCACAGTTTTCCCCAGCAGTGCGAATGAGTGGCCTGCTCACGGTGACCCTGCCGCTCCTAGCCTTGTCCTTCTCCAGGAGAGCAGAGACCATGGAGCGGCCACTGCTGGATTCACACCAGAAGGAGCAGGATAGAAAGGGCGGAGGCTTAGACAAGTCTCCCTGCAGGAACACAGGGCCAAGGGACCTCAGAAGCCCAAGCGTCATATACTGTGAACACTTCATGAGAACAGTAGAAGGGGTGGCTGGGTATAGTTGGAAGCAGGCCATTTGGAAAAACTAATTTCATATGAAAAATGAGCATTGGAAAAGCAGTGAGGTCATGTGCCATAATTTTTTTGTTGTTGGTTGGTTGGGTTCTTTTGTTTTGTTTTTTTGAGACAGGGTCTCACTTTGTAGTTCAGGCTGGCCCTGAGTGCACTATGTAGCCCAGGCAAGCCTCGAACTCAGCAATGCTCCTTCCTCTGCCTCCTGAGTGCTGGGATTACAGGCGTGAACCACCACGCCTGGCATTGTTGTATGTGGTTACCAGGAATCGAACCAGGGACCTTGCGCTTGCCAGGCAGTTGCCGGAACCACCAAGCTACATCTCTGGCCTGAACCTGAAATTTTTTAAATGAAAAAAAAAAAAAAGAAACAGTTCAAGAGGAAGTGACAAATACATGTTGGAGAAAGGCAGACATTTCAGCATGTGGATAACAGGAACCTGAGAAGCAGAAAACCTGAGTAACGACAGTCTGCTTCTATACACAGCCATCTCCTCTCTTGTCTCCTCTGCGTTCCCTTATAAGGTCGCTTGTCGCTGGATTTAGGACCCACCTGCAGCATCCAGAATGATCTCATCTCCAGATCCTGAACTTCATTAAGCTACATCTGCCGAGGCCTTTTCTCGCATAAGGTCACAGTCACGGGTTGTGGGGGTGAGGAGTGGACAAGCCTCTTTTCAGTGGTGCTGCCATCCACCCCTCGCAGGCTGGGAGGTGACAGAACAGGACTCACACTGATGTTGGATTTCATTCTGTAATGAACTGGTTAGTATTTTTGTCATGTGAGCAGCTTTGGCAAGAACCAAAAATGAGCAAGATGTTTCATAAATAGATAAATAATGGAATAATGTCATCCTGCAAGTTCCCTAGAAGCCTCTGTCACGCTCAGGAAGCAGCTTTGCACTTTGAGAGTGAACACAGCTTGCACTGTCAGTGATGTGCCGTACGTTCGGCTCCCACGTTAAAGTCACCCAAACAGAGGCTTCTCCCAGAGCTCAAGATCCTGGCCTAGGGACTGTGTTGGCACCTGCTGTCGGCTGTGGAAGGAAAAGGACTTCGCAGAGTTGAGGCCCTGAGTGGCTACAGGCGCCTGCCCGAGTTCGCAACTCCCCGTGATGCTCTGCCGTGCCACCTCCTGGCCGCACAGGGTCCCCTCTGCTGTGCCGCCTGCCCCTGGCACTCGAGGTCACTTGGCTCGTTCTTCCGACTCCTCTGCCTACCTAGCAAAGGCGAGCATGAGTGGATTTCGTGAGCTTCGTGTTTCTGTCCTTTAGAAGTCCAGACATCTTCCCCCTTCATCCGAGGGAAGAATAATCAGAATTTCAGACAGGGTGAGGAGCCTGAGAGAAAGGTGTTCTGTCCTCCGCACACCGAACCTGCTCAGGGCCAGGAGGTCAGTTTGCTTTGTTTTTATTTTCCCTGCCTCCGAATGACATTTCTTCAGCCAAGGGACCAATAACCTTTAACCTCTGATGGAGACGTAACTAGTAGGGGAAAGGATCCTTCCCGCTTGTGTGAATAAAGAAGGGACAGATTGAGTGATGGGGAGAGAATCTCACACACACTCAGGCACGTGCACATGTGTGCATGCAAGTGCAACACGATCGTCTTGAAATAGAAGCTGCCTGTCCACGTTCGGTCTCATTTCCTCAGGCGTCAGCACCGCTGGGAGCGTGAGCTTTTCCCGCCTGTGCTGTCACAGTCTTTCCGCCCCTCCGTGCTGAATCAGCAGCGGCTCCGGCGCCTCCTGTGAGGCTGAGTTCCACACTGAGGCGGCCAGTGGGGCCCCTGCACCAGGGTCTCGACCCCAGGAGTCAGGGCAGAGGAGAGGGAGGGAAGAAGGAAGAAAAGATGTCATGGTGGAAGTGTCGGGGTCGCCTTGTTCGCGTCTGTCTCTGGGGCCCCGTTCACCTCTGGACCGTGATGGGAGGGACATCTCCGTCTTGAGAAGAGGCGGCGCTTTCTTAACTTTCCTCGAAATAAAGGGAAGGAGCAGCTGCAGCTAAGCCACACAAGGCAGCCTCCACCCGCCCCGCGTCTGTGCGGAGCGTCCCCGTCCAGAATGAGAGTTTGCCCTGGTTCCCCTTCTGAGCCAGTGGCTAGGGTAGGCACGAGATCATCTGTGCGTGGTTTAAAAGAGCATGAGGGGGAAAGGGTGCGCGTTCGCATGTACCTGGAAACCTTTCCTGGGGTCAGCCTCCTCCTGTGAAGCGTGCGAGTCTGCTGGCCTCACCACGTCCTCTCTGGAATCTCTCTGCACCAGCATTTCACAGACAGTTCTGATTTGGTCACTAAATTGTCGTAAGGAACTTTCTCTTTTCCTGTATTTGTTTTCGTGGTGCTGGGGATTGAACTCAGGACCTTGCATTTGCGAGCCAGGCCCAGTGCCACTGACCTGCATCCTGGCCCTTAATATTCATTTTTGTATACTTTATTTTCTTTCTAAAGATGGGCTTTTTGTGGCCATCATTATCAGTACATTTGATAATAAGCTATATCCTTCTGCCCTGCAGTATCCCCTGTAGCATCTTTTCTTTAAAAGCTTCTCTGTGAAGAACATCTCTGCTGTGTAGGCATATGGTGTCCCTGGCCGTAGACTGAGGTAATTTCCAGTGACAGCCCTTCTCTGGTGTGAATGAAAACTTCCAGTGTGTGAGTGATGCTTTCTGACACAGCTGAGGCAGAAGGAATGTTCCCCACATCAGCTCAGTTATCCGCCGGACCAGCTCCTGCCGTTTTAGCTTCTTCCCACTTCAGAGGGAAGAGAGTTCCTTCCTTGTCCTCCTCCAAACCCCGGGACAGCTGTGTGTGTGTTTCTCGAACCTAGTTTGTCTTTGCTTGTATCACAGGTACGTGTTGTCAGGGTCATTCACGCCCAGATAGTGACAGATGCCACCCTGATTCTCCAGGGTCCCAGGGCTCGGCTGGAGGTGCCCGTGAGTGTTGGAATTGCACGCAGATGTCATGAACAGTTCAGGAGAGGATTAATGGCTCTTTGCCTCCAAAAGCTGATAAGTTACTGCTCTGATCTCCTGCTCTTTCCATGAGCCCTGCACTGCCCCACTATCTCTCTTGTCCTTATAACTTTGTGTGTCGGTGTTGAGTTTGTCGTGAATTTTTTCTTTGATTAGCTCTGATTTTTTAAAACACAGTCAGCAGTTACCGTCTGCAAAGGATGGGTTTCAGAGCCTCCACAGGCACCGGAATCCGAGGAGACTCCACCCCCTATGTAAAATGGCACGGCGTTTGTCTACAACCTAAATATATCCTCTCACATAATTTAAATCATCTCTGATTACTGAAAATACCTAATAATATGTAAATGTTAATATAAATAGAAGTTATACGGCATTGTTTAGAAGATAAAAACATCTGAAGGTTCTGTACAAATACAATTTTTAAAATGTTTTCAATCCATAGTTGGTTGAATCTGTGACGTGGAAGACATGGACATGTTGGGATGACTGTATCGCATTGAATTTTTACTATTACCATCATTACTACCCTGTATCCTAGGTATTCAATTTCTTAAAGGCGCTTACATCTCACAGCTGAGGCTAACGTCTCAGTCGCTTCTCCGTGGTCCAGGACCCTGCAGGCTCCCCCCTCAGCCTCCTTCCTTCCAGCCTCTTACCCCCTCCAGGCCACCAGGCCCTAGGAGCCGATTTGCCAGCCTGTGCACTCTTTGCCAGTCTCTGTATCTCTGCCAGAGCATTACAAGAGCCAGAGAGCTCTCGCTGCAACTCCCAGCTCTCCACGGAGCAGCAGCAGGTGTCTTAGTTCCTTGATGCGTGGCATTACCTAGCTCTCTCAGTCTGCCTCCTGCGTACCCCAGCGCTGATCAGCACGTCCCCTGTACCAGGGACAGTGTGAGTCCTCCTGGGATCGTTGCATTTCCCAATTAGGTGTAGAAGGTAAGCACTATTCTTGCCCCTTGACTTACAAGATGACAGGATGATTGGACTCCCAAACTGGCACTCTTGTCCAAAATGCTTCATGCCTTTTGCCACCTTGGGCTCACTGCCCCAAAGCAGCCACGGCAAGGAATCTCATGAAGTCCTGGTCGCAATGGCTAGTGGCCAGCCATAGGCCAAACTGGTCATCAGCAAGTTTCTCACCAGAAACTCCTTTGTGACAAAAACTAGGTGAAAGTTAAAAAAACGTTTAAAATACAGTTTCTAAGGAAAAATTGTTTGAGGTAGTTTCGTGCGACTGTAAATCTAAGCGTGAACATGAACCGTCTCTGTGTCCGGACTTGGGGCGTGGGGATAACTTCTCAGCCTCTGCCTGGAAACGGAGTATGAGAGTGAGACCTTGGGAGCAGAGATAGGCAGCGTTTTGGAAGGTCCGGTCCCCGCGACAGAATTTGTGTGTGGAAGGCAGTTTCGATCAAGTAGTACACTCAAGGTTAGAGGCAAGTCCACGAGACGAGCCGGAGCCCGACCCCTGCCATCTACCATTCCTCTGCAGAGGTCGGAAGACGCTGGCTGGCACTGTGCACCGCTCTGTGCCTGACACTAAACCAAGCCTGCCACGAGAGGCCAGGTTTACCGCTTCTTATTCCTAATCCTGTGCATTTTACATCACACTGTTATTTCCTTTGGGCCAGAGAAAATACACTGATACAGATAAATTGGAGCTAGAGCTTGGCAGTAGCCATGCTCGCTGTGAGGTGGGAAAGTCGGATCCACCCCTCTGAACTTGAGCATATTACACAAATACAGTCTTGCTGACTTGAGCCCCAAAGTAGCTGCCAAAGTGACATGGAGAGGGACAGCTGGGCGACATTTGGAGCTGTGCAGATCTGAAGGGTGCGGCTGTCTGCGTGTCCAAGCAGAGCAGGAGCGTATGTGAGGAGCCAGGATGGCGGGTGGTGGTCACAGGCTACAGGGGAAGCCTGAATGGCTGCGTTGGGGCCACGGGTAATTAGGGCCCCATGTGCACGTCATGGAGAAGTCCCCTCCAGCTCTGTGCACACACATGTTAAGTCTTAATGTTTGTTCCTGAAGATTAGCTATTTTGTCTCTTGGGAGATAGCAGAGTCTGAGGGCGCTGCTAATTTGGACTCGGGTCTGAAGAATAAGGAAGAATTAGTCGCCAAAGGAGAAATGATAGGAACTTTTGCTGAGAATGAAAATATCATCTGTGTATCAGGAAGAGAAAGACACCATGTGATGTGCTTTCTTGGCATAAGGTAAAATTTAGAAGTGTAGAGGAAAAGTACCTATGACCCCGTGAACTGAAAAGATATTAACACAACGCAGGAGAGTCAGATGGTTTTGAGTATGAAATTTTGGGACTTAACTGCCCACGACTCTTACTGGAACAAGAAGGGGGAAGAAACTAAAGCATCTAATCATAGAACAGAATACTACTCTGCTATGAAAAAGGGTAGATTTGAGTCATTTGTAGGAAAATGGATATACCTTGAAATTATAATGTTACATGAAGTCAGACACACAAGCTTAAATGTTGCATAGTTTTTATTATATAAGAAACCCAAAGTATAAATAAATTAAATAGCAAAATAAAAGACAGATCATAGGAAACAGGGAGATAGAACTTTTGTAAATAAGAAAGGGACCAAAAGATGGAGAGTGAAAAGAGGGAAGGGGAAGAAAATACAAGAAAAATTAGGAAGTATTAGATACACATAGCAGCTCATGGTGAACATAATCATTGTATACTGCAAAACAAACTGATAAAAATTTTACAAGTATACAAAGCATCTGTGGCTATATTGGGGGTAGTCTCTACTCAGTTTCTAAATAAACTTTTTTAAATATATGTGCTTCATACAGAGAATTGGGAAATATAAAATGAAAAAGATAATAAACTTACAACTACTATTGAATGACAGTTGCTGTTAATATTTTATACTTTATAATATTTTCTGCACATTTTTGAGATTATTGTATAAGTACAATATTTTGGTTTTCAGTGTGAACCCAGCAAATACTTTATTACACAATTTTCTATCATAAATGTTATCAGTAGATTACTTAACTACTATTCTTTGATTTATGTTCCCATTTCTTCACCATTCAAAATAACACTGCTACAAACATCTTTCTGCATGAGAGATTTTTCGGTATGCTAAGTGATTCCTGTAAGGTAGATTGTCAGAAGCTAACATTTACTGGGCTCTTAAAATATCGCCAACTCAGTTGCCAGAAAGATGATGCCAACTCAGCTTCCCACTGCTTTATCCCAGTCTAATGAGCTCAAATTTTTAAAAAGATGTACGTAAGGGTGATAAAAACAACTTACTGAAAAGAAAAATGTAAAGGAGGATTTCTTAGATCTAGAACTTTAAAACCAGTTGCACTAAAAACAAGGGGAGATGACACCGAGAGCAGCGAGTGTTGGGGGCAGTACTATGAGAATAACCACAGTATTAGCTTCTTGATTGGGTTGAGTGGACACGTTCCCAGCTGCAAAGCCAAAGTCTCAACTGTTTGACCTGTCTTTCTTCCTGATCTTCGTCAAGAAGAATGATAGACTGACACAGTTAGCATACACGTTGACAGAAGGAATTGGAGTCCATATTGGACGCATTCATTGTAAAAGCAAATGTAAATTATTCTACATAACCTCAAGGCTCTTGGCCCAAATCAATCTCATCCCCAGGACAGAATTTACAAGGGTGAGAGATAAGCTACCCAACAATGGCCTTTAAGGGAGTGGGAAACGGAAGTGGTGCGATAAGAAACGGAAGACACGCTAACAACATTAGGAATAGAAAAGGTTCCCACGAGGGCCAGACACCCTTTACTTCTCTTCCTCCTCATCCTCTTCAGTAAGTGTGGTATAAGTTTTCCCTGCTGTATTTATGGACAACAGGAAAGTAGTCTATTGAGTTTACGATGGTGTTTTATAAATGAGTTTGGAAAATTCCTAATGCCAGCAGAATATTTAGATGGAGTCACAGGTGATCCACTGTGTTCAAAAGGAGCCAATTCTTTGATCTGTGTGCATCTGAAAGGAAGTGGCGGGTGTCACCGGAGGGCTCCATGTCAGCTCCCACTTGACCAGCTCTCTGTGTCACCTGTTGAGGGGGCAGGTACTTAGCAAAGCTACAGATCACAGGAGACTGCAGAGTTCAGATGGTCCAGGAAGGAGCTCCCAATCTGGAAGAACTGCAGTAAACTGGATGACGAAAGCTAATATTGATTAACCTACATTCCTAGAGTTAGATTCAAAGCATCATGTAAATAAGTATGTGCAGGGTAGGGTGAGATTATGAAAATAATCCTGGTAATAAGACTAAAAAATGCCTAATATTTACTGTGTTATTTCTTTACACTAGACACAACTATGTCTTTTGGATCATCATTATCATTTATATGTTACACTAGTTTTATGTCATCTAAAACTTTGATAAACCCATCGTCTGCAGTTGAATGCCACTTACTTTGCAGGTTGAAAGTTTCACCTGTTCTGTTTAGGCAAGTGAGACAGAGAGGTTAAATCACTTGCACAAGGACACACAGCTAAGAAATAAAAGTCTAGGTTGTTGGTGCTCAGTCCCTGCATACTTAACCCCTGGGAGAGTTTTCTTTTTAATTCATAAATTTAACTAGGACATAGTGTTTAGCCAAGTCACTTCTCTTTTGTAAATGGGGATTTTCTTCTCTGTAAATGGAGGTAGTGATGTTTCTCCAGGATTCTTGTAGAAACTGAGCTACATAATTCATACGCACAAAGAAAGTACCCACATTTGCTATTTCTAGGCTACTTGAGAAGTAATATGGTGGATATTAGCACTTCAGACTGGAGCTGGGCATGGTGGCCAATTCCTGTAGTCCCAGTCCCCTGGGAGGCTGAGGCAAGTTCAGGGCCAGCCTGAGGAACTTGGCAAGGACTTGACTTGAAATAAATAAAGGGCTGGGGATGTAGCTCTGTGCCAAGGGATTATGTTTAATCCCCAGTATGAAAAAGAGACAGACAGACAAAGAAAGAACAAAATAAGTGGCTCTAACAATCTCAGCACCACCATTTCCATTTACTTGTGCTGCAGTTTTCCATCTTTAGGACAAGATTAATAATCATGGTTGAAATACTAAGTAATTATGGACTGTTAGTATCCATAGTGTCTCTACAGGAAGGTGCTGCTCCCTTTCCTGCACTGCATTCATTGTCTCCAGGGGACGTGGGCCGGTGAGTGAGGTCTGAACCTGCAGTGCAGAAGTTAAGCACGGGCCAGAGAGGGCGCTTAGTCTGCAGGAGAGTTGGCTTAGCAAGGAAGCATGGCTGCTTAAGGGTACAGAGTCGCTGTGTGTCACCTGGTCACGTTACGGTATAGCCTGGCACACTCAAAGGATCGGGGCACTGAAGGCAGGCTGGTTTTAGTCCAGTTTTAACTTGTTTGTTGTAGTTTCCTAATTGGTAAAGAGGGGTCAGGATTGGACTAGATCATCTTTGTGGTAACTCTCATCACTTGCATTTTATGATTTTGCTCTCCAAACTGTAGAATCGAGAGAAAATTCATCCACACAGAAAGTTGGGGTAAAGGATGTTTTTGGTGAACAGCTACTAGAGCAAAAATGCTTGAACTTGGGGACCAAGGAGGTAGCATAGTGGTAGAGTACTTGCTGAACATGCATAAGATCCTGCGTTCAATCCCCAGTACCACCAAATAAAAAGAGAGAGAGAGTTTAAGACAAATATTGCTCAAACCACATCTACTGGCCTGGAGCCCTCTGTTTCCTCATGTGTTAAACTGAAATGAGAACCCGGCTAACTGTGGGAGACACTGGTGAGAATTTCACAAGGTAGTATGTGGAGAAGCAGACCATTGCCATGGCTGGCTTACAGTTTTCCAAAGAATTAGGATATAATAAACAGCCTTCAGCACTAACCTATCTTCCATGACTCAAAAGATCCTTCAGAAGGAAGTTACAAAAATCTCCAGATCGAGGGGTCATGTTCACGAACGTCATTTTGTAGCAAAAGATTTGGCATGTGTTCTTTGGCTCGTAAGATCCAAATTAGAAGGGGACATATTCTGTAGGAGCCAGAAGGGAATAGCGATATTGCAGACTTAGAGCCCCTCGTGTCATAGATGAAGGGGCTGAGCCAATGAGAAGCCAAGCAGCCTGCCCAGAATCACGGTAAGATCAGCTGCTCTGGAATAAGGTCCAGGCTCTGGCTCCCAGCACACTGTCATCATGAGTGTAAACACCACTGAGAAAGTCTGAAAGGAGAATAAGAATGCCCTCATGTATGTGGCTGCCCCTGTAAACAGGAAATGGGGGAAATCAAAGTCTAAGAGCCTGGGTGAATGTGTCATCCAAGAGTACAGTAGAAGAACTTGACAGCTCCCCTCAGAAGAAAAGCTGCAGTAGAATTCTTAGGAATTTTCTTAATCATAGCAGTTCACTGCCTTCATGTAGAATTCTTCCCAAATAGTCTCACATTAATTGGTGTTTAAAAATTCTGATCTTAGGGCCTGAGATTTAGCTCAGTGGTTCTAGCACCTGCCTAGCAAGCACAGGGTCGTGAGTTTGATCCCAGTAACCAAACCACATACAACAATACCAGGCGTGGTGACTCATGCCCACCAGCCATCAGTACCACATACCACAATGCTGGGTGTAGTGGCTCATGCCTGTAATCCCAGCACTCGGGAGGCAGAGGCAGGAGGATTGCTGAGTTCGAGGCTTGCCTGGGCTGCATAGTGAGCTCAGGGCCAGCCTGAACTACAGAGTGAGACCCTGTCTCAAACAAACAAAAAAATCCAATCTTAGTAAATGTCTCTCATGGGGCAGTTACAACACAAGGAGTAACACCTTAGGTGCAGAATAGTCCTCCCCCTTTTTTACTTTTTCTTAATGATCACTAACATTAGATCCTTTAACTTTGTTGAGTTAAAATTGCAAGAGATAGCTGTAAAACAAGCCCTATATGTCCCTGTCTCACCCCCCCCACCTCCGTCTCGTTAGTGGTGAGTCACGTGACCATTGAAGCCACCATGAAAGTGATACTACCTTCCTGGGTGCAGTAGAAGTGGGGTCCCACGTATACCTCTCCTCTTGGCATTTATCAATCTGCTTCTGCAGGGATCTACAAATCCTTTTGTTTTTCTCTTAGCTGCGCTTTTAGTTTGTTGGTAACTTAAAGTCTCTGAGGATCTCAGCCCTGGATATACAGCAGTCAGTTCACTCAGTCCTTTTTGAACGCCTATTAGATGTTGAAAACTTGTCTCGATTCTGAGCGTGGTTGGGGAGTACATGGGTGAGCAGGGGGATGAGGAAAACACAGGCGCTAAAAGTATATCTTGGGTTCTGATTTCAGTTCTAGGGCTGTGCACCCTTGGTCAGATCCCTTAAATGTATTTGGCCTCAGTTTCCTAATCTGAACCCTCTGTCTCAGGGGAATGCATGATCATACAGTTAAATCAACTAATATATATATAGCGTTTTTTGTTTGTTTGTTTGTTTGTTTTTTTGAGATAGGGTCTCGCTTTGTAGTTCAGGCTGGCCCAGAGCTCACTATGTAGCCCAGGCAAGGCTGGAACTCAGCAATCCTCCTGCCTCTGCCTCCCAAGTGCTGGGATATGACAGGCGCAAGCCACCACGCCTGGCACTGTGATATGTGGTATTGATTGCTGGTGGGCGTGAG
The DNA here is from genome assembly GCA_004025085.1 of Thryonomys swinderianus. Classification (NCBI taxonomy): domain Eukaryota; kingdom Metazoa; phylum Chordata; class Mammalia; order Rodentia; family Thryonomyidae; genus Thryonomys; species Thryonomys swinderianus. The sequence continues at coordinate 27,825 of PVIC010002081.1, read as the reverse complement.
TCACCATGCCCAGCATTGTATGTGGTTACCGGGATCGAACTCAGGGCCTTGCACTTGTGAGGCAGGCGCCGGCACCTGTGAGCTAAATCTCCGACCCTATAGCGTTCTTGATACTGTGCTAGGTGCATAGAAGTGCTTCATTGTAAGTGACTATTTAGTAAACGGTTAGACTCTGATTAGACCAGAGTCCCCGCTGGGAACTAGACTCTCTTCTACTTAAAGTTAGCCACTTTAACATATAGGCCTTAGAAAAGCCATGGGTTAGGGAGAAACAGCTTTTTCCTCAATTAGAATTGCAAAGAACATTCTATACCACAGCCTCTTTGTTCAGTTGAATTAAAAAGGAAATAGCAGTGGGACCTACTCTCAGCACAGAAGTGGATCTGACCACCTTCCAGTTCAGCTAGCTGTCCACCTCTCTCTATGCTAACCAAGAGCAGTGACTGATCCATTCATTGAATAGCCTCGAGCAGGTAGCTGGTTCCATCTTGACTGCGTCTGGAAATCTATTGGGAGTGCCCAGTATGCCCCGCAATGGTGGGTCCCTGTTAGAACCTAGAACCTCGAGCGTGGGTCCCTGGGGTGGGGGTTTCCACACCACTGTGGCTCTGGTTGCTTTGAGGGCTGAGCTGTGGGAGAGATTAATGGGAAGTGAGAAGAGAAACTGTGGCTCTTACCCAGCAGTGCTGTTTGGAGTGTGTGACTCTTATATTTAGGGAAAAGATTACTCATGAGTATTTTCTTCCGTAGAATATAAAGAGCCTCAAATTACTACTTGCCTCCCCCACCCCCTTCTCACCGCCCCCCTCTGTTTCACTGTGTCCCCTGCAGAAACTTCAGTATTTTACTTTCATTTCCCCTTCTAGGCAGGATTCGGTTCTGTATTCACATTGGCGCCCGAGGCTCCATGAGCTGCCCCACGCGTTACCCTGTTTCTGCCTCAGCACCCTCTGCCCTCTGGCCCTGCCACCACCAGCTGCTTTCCTAGGCCAGACTCGACTGGAACCTCCTGCGTGTCCCCTAAGGGCCACTGTACTCCTGCTCCTCTTGACAGGGAGAAGACAGGCATCTGCAGTAGCAGCTCACTGTGGGCTTCTCAAAACCGGCACCACTGACTGTAAGAAATAAGGTTTAAGGTTTTAACTGGCTCAAAAATTAGCTGCCACCCCTGTCGTACGGTGGTCTCAGATCTTCGTGTTCAAGGTCACAGGGAAGAGGCAGCTCCACCTGTATCTGGGCCATTCTTACTGGGCTTTCTGGCCCAATCAAGAGTCAGAAATAAAACCTTGGGTCCTTTCATGTCCGCGTTTTATTCTACAGGTCATAAAACAGTCCTGTGCTACAAATCATTATTCCATTGTACTGTCCCCCGCCTTGTTTAGAAAAAAAAATATTATTCTAAAACTTTCAAAATTCTTAGTGGCTATCTCTAACTATTCCAATGGCCCTGAGCCCTTTATTGGACCTTTCAAGATGGACAGGCTTTGAGGGAACTTCGGCGTTGGAAGGACCCATCCCCCATCTTGAGGACTATGTCCTGCGGAGGCTGGCTGGGAAGGGGCCGCTCTCCCGGCCCAGAGCCTTGTGCGGCCTAGCACATCACACATCGGTGCTCGGTCTTGCCTAGTGCTGGGTGGAAGGTGATCCCTCCCAAGACCGAACCGAGGACACTTTGTAACATACCCGTGGTCCCCAAGCTCTCCCGAGCACACATTGATTCCACTGTGCTGGTTCAGTGGAGCTTCTTTCTACCGTCCTCTGACCCAGGGTTCCTTAAATTTTGCTGTCAGGACTCTTTTGCCTCTTAAAAATTACTAAAAACTTGGAAGAGCTTTTGCTCATGTGGGTTATAGCTTATCTAAATTTACTATATTATAAATTAAAACTGAGAATTTAAAAAGTCATTAATTTAATGCAAAATAACTTGTGTGGCTTACTTGAAGTAAAACCAGTAAAATCCATCAAGCTACATTCCGTCCCCAGACTTCTTTTTCTGAGATAGGATCAAAATTGTGTGTCCCCTCACCCTCCACCCCACAGACTGTGAAGAATAGCAGTGCTGTGCACGTTTGCAACTTTAACACCTAGCTGAATAGATGGCTAGGTTCTGTTAACTGCTTCTGTTTCAGCGTGTTGCAATATCTATCACACGTCATGTAGGGAACCTCATGGAAGTATGACAGCAACAAACAAAAGGACTGTCAATGTTGTTATGGCAAGAATTTAATGACAGGCACCCTACAGAGATCTTGGGAACCCTCAGGGATCCCGGATCATACTTTGAGAATCACTTTTCTAATTTCCTTGAATGATACAGCAAAGATTTCCCACAATTGCAAAGTAAAATAAAATGTGGACTCATAGTTGTGGTGTCAGAGACCCAACTTGATCGCCCTATTGGCCTCGGTTCCAGGCCTCCTCCAGCCCACATTGGCCCCGGTCACCACCCTTCCTGGGAATGTCTAACATCAGCATGACCAATAAAAAGCAAAAGACCTTTCATCATTACCTTGCCCTCTTATTCCCAAAGGCCGGCTGATGGTTTCCCAGAGGCTGAGTGACTCGTTCTTCCTGGAAGAAGTTTCAGGGAACGCTTTATTATTTGGCAGCTCTGGAAGGTCAAGGCCAGCTTTGGAACAGTCTCACTTCAGGGAGATCTGGGATGACAGTCCACTGCGCTCTGGTTCTGAGGCCCATTCCAAAGCATAGAGCTGTCGTGACTCTGGACCCATGTGTGCTCATGCCACCCTGGGGCAGGGCTCTGCGACCAATGATCCTTTGCATATTTCTTTTAAATCAGCGTTTTTCTCTTTTTTTGCTTCTAAATAAAAAGTTAATCTGACAACATCCTTGAGCTGTTACCAAGCTAGGATGGTAACGTGGGACTTAGAATTAAAGATCAAGGCCTGAGAAGTAGAAGCTCGGTTTTGTCAACCATGCAGAGATCTCTCCCCTTGTTCCAGCTGACTGATGAGACCTTTTCTGTCCTTTTCTGCCCCGCTCTCTCACCGGCAGGCTTGCAGCCAGTTTACTGGAGCAGGGATGACGTAGCCCAGTGGCTCAAGTGGGCTGAAAATGAATTTTCTTTAAGGCCGATTGAGAGCAACACATTTGAAATGAATGGCAAAGCGCTCCTGCTGCTGACCAAAGAGGACTTTCGCTACCGATCTCCTCATTCAGGTGAGCACCTGCACCTGGCCCAACACAGAGTCAGTGTACAGTCTCTCGGTGGTTGGTCTTTGACACAGCTCATCCTGTTCCAGGAATCTGCACAGCCGATTGTCACAGGCACTGGCACAGGCAGTGGCAGCTTAGCAAAAGGAAGAGCCTACTGATGTGAACCAATTTGAGGGGAGAGGCTTCCAGATTGGGGTGGGATGTTACGTTACAGGTGGGGTAAGTCACCCACTTACTACCTACTAACCGTGGAATTGAGCAGTGTTGTCCCACCACCGAAGAAAGGAGGAAACACTATTCCCGCCCTGACCGACATGAGAGTGAGGGAGGTCAGGCAATGGCTGGGAGTGGTGGGGCACACCTGTACCCCAGCTCTCAGGAGGCTGAGACAGGAGTGTGGTCCTGAGTTCAAAGCCACCCTGAACTTACATACCGAGATCCTGTCTCAAAGGGGAAAAAAAGAAAGAAAGCAAGGACACAAGCATTGCTGATTAACTGAGTAAAAGAAGGTAGAAAGAAAATAGGAACGAGGAACCTGGGGAATATGAAGATCATGGTAGCCAAAGTGAGTTGAGAAATACTGGGAACTCAGAGAGAGGGCTTCCAGTCATTTCCGTAGAAAGTACTGACTTCTTTGAAGCCATATCTGTCATGGCTTTAGAAGTCCTGAAAATAAAAGTAGGAGTTTCCTTGGGACCATCTAAGATTTGTCAAAATATGGGCTCCTGAGACCACGTCGGAAGATTCAAGTCAACAGGCATTTACACCTGCTACAAAGAGTGCTGCTGACACAGATGAAGCTTCAGAAGTGCTTCTCAATTTCGCTTCTCTGCCGTCTAGTTGCCAAGAAGACAGGTATCTGTCACTATGTGTCAGAGGGGAACTTGGGCCTCTAGTTTATGGCTCTGAGGGGTTAGTTACCAAGGCACCAAAAGGGCCCATCCTGTTGAGTCTTGGGGACCCCTCCTTCGATGTGGCTTACTTGGCAGGGTCCCTTTTCTCCTTGGCAAAGGCCCGACACCTTGCATGAGACCTTGGCATCGTCCCTAAGTGCATGTGACCCTCCCGTACCGCTGGAGGCCTGCCAGCAGTGAGTAACAGCCATCCTGAGCTGCCTGCCGCATTCCCGCAGTGAGACGGGCCTGTGGAGTTGAGCTCCTTGCTCTTTCCAGTTGCAGCAGGTGGTCTGTGTGAAGGAATGTTCACGGGGATTTAGCTCAAGTGGTGCCACACCTACTTTAGAAGCACAAGGGCTGCGTTCAATCCCTGGTATGGCCAAAAAAAAAAGTACTAACAGGGAAGTTTCCCCAAAAGTAGAGGTGATTCTGAGACTTGAAAGTTCGTATCCCTCAAAGCAGCTCATTTTAAAGTTTTAAACAGGGACACAAGCATACCAGAAATGTTTTTGTCTCAAATCCTTGATTATTCTTATAATCTCAGAATAAAAAATCTGTAAACGACTCCGAGCAAACAAAACTATCTTAAATAATTTCCTAATAGTTCCTTTGAATTGATTGCAAAATACTTCCCTTTTCTGTTCTAGTTGGAACTAGGCAGTGTCATATTCAGAAGCCATGTTACAGGTCTAGAGGCAAAAACCCCTAACTCTTAAGTGTTCCAGTGAAACCAGCTGTGTGAAGCAAAGGAAAACCCGGTGATGTGTTTTGACTTGATCTCACTCTAGCCTGGGCGAGCTTTCCTCCCGAGTCTTTGTGAATCCCCCCCCCCATCGTCCCTCAGGTGCTCCTCTTTGTTGCTCCCTCGTGACCTCACAGCCCTCCTGAGGTAGCAGGGTTCCCTCTGCTCAAAGAACAGGTGAAGCCAGCTCTTTTTCAGCCTTTGTCCAGGCTGGGCCGTGAAGGAGGTTACTGTCCAATTAGAGGGGAGGACTGCATAGACTTGGAAGGCCAGAGAACAGGAGAAGGGGGAGCAGGAACAGCAAAGGTCTTGTAAGAAGGGGAATGGGGTTGGTCTGGAACAAGAAGGGGGGCAGAGTTGAGTCGTGGAGGGTAATTGGAACTGCCTGGTGTACTAGGTGATGAAAAAGGCCCTCTGATGTGCGCAGGAGGCCAAGGCCCAGCTCAGGCCGCGCTCTACTTCAGACATGAGGTGCTGCAGACCACAGAAAGATCCATGCTGTGAGGGTTCACGTAGCAGCAGGGTCTCAGGCACAGCAGTCCGGGGTGCATAGGTGGGAGAGACCCTTTCAGGCTGGACTGTCCAGTGGAGCTTGGTGGTATGGAAATGGACCCTGACTGAAAAGTCAGCAAGGTAAGCAAGTGGAAAAAGGGGTGGGGACAGAGGTTCCAGAAGGTACAGGCTGGTTTGCAGAAGAGGAGCTCAGAGACCAGGCTGTGCCCGCCCCCCGCGAAGTGCTGTCCCCCACATCACTCCTGGCCCCTCCCCCTGTCTGATTTCATGCAGTGCACATGTGTGTGCCACTATTATACATGATCATGTTGTACGTCGTCTTCCTCCGCTAGAGTAGACAGCTCAGTGCAGGCAGGGAGCATGTCCGGTGAAGCTGCCCGGTTTCCTGTATCTGACACAGGACTTAACCAGTTGGCACTCGATAAATATTGATCAGATGGTCTGGAAGGCTGGACAGAGCTGCAAGGGTTAGGGTGGCTTTCTGCTTCAGCAGTTTCGTGTAGTATGTCCTTGAGCCCTGGGTTCCATGTCTGGCCGGACCCAAATCACATCACTTTGATTTTCTTATTCAGACAGAACCACCACCTGCTCTGCAGACAGTGCATAAATACCATCTCCAGCCTCATCATCTTGTGGAACATAGCCTAACCCCCTACTTCCACCCCCATGTGGCTCTTTTCTTGCTACCTGAAGAGAATCCAGAGCAGCTCATCACAGCTTATGACACTGCTTATCCTGTCGTCATGAAGAGATGTTTCCATCTCTCACCCAGCGTGGCCTTTCCGCACACTCTGGTCTCCTTACATAGGTCCTGACCATTATAGCCAGACTTGGAGAGAGCCAGACTTGATGCATTATAGTTACCCAAAATATTAGCGCACCTTAAGTTCAAATACGATAGACTCTCTGAGTGCCACATGCAGTATTCTTTGGCCAGTTGAACAGATTAAATTTATCCACTTCCAGGATGAGTCTTCCTTTCCCAGCACTGCAGTATAGCAGAGAACATTTGGAATGTGCTTTAAATACCTGCATGGCCTCTAAACAGACTACTTCATGGTTGAAGATTAATGGAGTATTATCTTGGTGTACTCTCCCAACAATGTAAGATGCAACTTTAAAACATTTGCAGAGCTAAAGAATAAATGTAAAAAAGATCCACGTTTTATACAAAACCTTACCTGGTTAGAATAACTTTACCTAATCCTTCAACTATTAGGTAGTTACCACATTAAGTGGTTCTGGGTAATTTAAATATAGAGAGAGATCTGATTACTAGGTTATGCCGAGATGCTAACCCAACATATTAAGAGGAAATAGGCAAGAGTATTTATTCTTAGAATTAATTCATTACATGGTGATCAGGTGGAGTAGATTTGTGTGCCCATTATTTTATATGACTAGAAACCCCAAGTTATTACCAGTTTATTCATGTTATACTCTCTGTACTTAAAAGGAGAGAGAAACATACTTTCAGAGTTCCTTAGATTCAGTTTTTTACTTAATTTTTTAAAAATATATTGGATGTTCCTAAATGTATTGGGAGTTTTGGTATACTGAAATTGGCTCTCCTTTATTTTACCATGGTGTGATTTTGCCAATTGTGTCTTTTTCCAACCTATCAGAGCCTTTATCTTTGGACATATGCTTGCTTGTGTTCTTTAAATATAGTAAAATTCCAGTTCAAAGTTAGAAACCAAAAATATTAATCATTACCTACATGTACTTCCTTGGGCCAATTTGCTTACATTTCTCTTAAGAAGCACTAGGTGGTTTGCTAGATTGAGTGGCTGTGTCTACCGGCTGCATGAGAATGAAGTCAGAGCGTGAGGGTACAAGTCACAGAAGCAGACCCGGAAGTGTGGGCGCTGAGGCACACATTCCCCTTTCTGAGGACATCCCCAGCCCACTCTGTCTCCCCTGCTTCCTTCATTTTTTTTTTTTTTTTTTGAGACAGGGTCTCACTTTGTAGTTCAGGCTGGCTCTGAGCTCACTATGTAGCCCAGGCAAGCCTTGAACTCAGCAATCCTCCTGTCTCTGCCTCCCAAGTGCTGGGATTACAGGTGTGAGCCACCATGCCCAGCTCTTCCTTCATTTTTGAACAAGCAAAAAAAATAAAAGTAAGAAAATTTAAATTTAAGCATCACATGAGAGAAATGCTTAGAGAAGCTGCCCCCTGGGAAGTCCAATACTTTGCTTTCAGTGCCCTTGACTGTTTTGTGAAATGCTAACAATCCTTCTGTCCGGCAGGACGATGCTCCGCTCACCTGGACACAGAGCTCTCAGCGCCTCCTTTATAAAGCACATAATTACTTCACAGCCTCTATATTCAAATGCTTCTTACATACCTTATATTCTATGTCCAGCTAAAGAAAATTGTCTTACTATATCTGTTTTATGTCTTAAACATAATATTCACCTTTTCCCACAACCTGCCTCTTTTTCTCAGGATCTCTAAGACATAAATAGAAAGGTAAATTTTAAATACTTGTTCCTAAGACTAGTTTATTTTTATGCTCACAGAATGTACTGCACATTAAGGAAAAAATTTCTCATTCAGTCATTCTACAGAAATGGATCGAAGGATACTTAGAAACTAGGACCAAGCTGAGTTCGAATGTCTCGCACCAGTATGGAAACTGCTGGGTTCCTCAGGCCCACAGCCACCTAGGTGTCCACTGTCCAACCCACAGTGAAAGGCCGGGTCCTGAGCTTCTTCCAGGGCCTGCCACTGGCAGGGAGGGTGCAGCAGAGAGAATTTTCTGACAGGTGTAAAATGTCCTCCCAATGCCAGCCATGCTTTTATTTATTTATTTTTTTTAAGAGCCTCTTAGAAGGAAATTAAAATCACTGTCTAAGAGTGAAAGAACCGTTTGCAGATTTGAAAATGTGTTCCTTCAGATAATCTGCATAAGTTTGTACACCAGCAACTCATCCTTTGAAAAATGCAAATTTTAATAAGGTTAAGGTTCTCCATTAAACCTCCTAGCCTGTGAAGTGAGAAGTTGTGGAAGGCCCCCTGCAAAAGGCTCTCGGTAGCATCACAGGTGACACTAACCACTGTCCCCCCCAACTTCTGAGAAGAACTGGGTTTAACAAGAACTTTACAACTGGTCATCACTGTGGGAAACTGAGGCAGGAGGACTGCAAGTTCAAGCCAGCCTGGGCAACTTAGTGACTTGGTGTTTGAAAAAAGAAGGGCTGGGATATAACTCCGTGTGAAGACTCTGTTCAAACTCAGCCACATCCATTCACTGATAACCTCATTCCTTTAAAAGTCCTAAGGAAATCATTCAATAATGGGGGGAAACGCTCTTAGCTTTCTCTTTATGGTAGTGAAAACTAGAAAGTTCCTGTCACTCCCATTATGCAACTCACTAAACTCAGAGAAAGAAAATAAAAGAAAATTCATTGTAGCTTTGTAACCATCCTTCTAATCACTCATCTATTACCCTTTCGGTGGCTCTTGTAGGGCTTTGCTGGTCATGTTCAGCAAAGAATGGCAATGACAGGGTACAGAGGTGAGAAAGAAAAGTGGGGCCCTCTCTTGGGCTGGAGTCCAGGAGCAAAGGGCGAGGAGAATTAAGGGTTCTGGCATGATCAGCTGAGCTGCTCTTGAGCTTAGGAACCCCTCCGGTTTGTAACAATTTCGGATCGGGCACCTTGAAGGCGTGGTACTTTGTAGACATCCAGGAGGAAGTATCCCGGAAGTGAGATGTGGTCCCGGAGTTCAGAAGCCTTGTGCAGTGGAACGGATTTGGTGGAGACGAGCTGAGTAACGGGACCAGAGGAGACCTCTAGGGAATGTTCCTGTTAGAGGATTGTGCAGGGACGAGCAGAGAGCTGGGAAGAAAGCTCCAGGAGGAACCCTGCACCACGGTGTGTTCCAGGAAGAGGAAGGCCAAGATTCCTGGTGACGGACGTTACAGAGAGGTCAGGCGGGTCCCCAAGTGCACCCTGGCCCTTTGATTCCACAACAGGGAGGTGACCTCAGCAAGAGCAGTTTGGGGAAGAATCAGAGGGGAACTCGAAAGAGAAAATGAGGAAATGGAGATTTACAGGGCTGGCACTCCTCAGGGAAGTTTGACTGTATGGGTAGGAGAAAGACAGAAGCAAGTCCTGGAAGGACAGATGAAGACAGATTCTGCATGCATGTGCGTGCATGCGTGCGTGCATGTGTGTGTGTGTGTGTAAAAGAGCAAGAGAGAGAAGACAAAAACTGAGACTCGAGGAAGAGGCTGACTACGTGACTCTGAACAGGAGACCACCATGAAAAGATAGGACCATAAACTAGAAGTGTCTATCTGAAGAGATTGTCAACTGATAGAGAACTATCCCACACATGTGGATGTGACCTTGTGAAACACACGCATAAGCTTTAAATACAAAAGTACTGAAGCAAAGGGGACTTGACCGAAGTGGAGACCTGTCTGGTTCGCACTAAGTCCCCAGGAAGTAGATAGCGTCCAGAGTGTGTACTGTGGTGGACAGGGGCTGGGGCTCTGTACCTCTCCCCCCCCACTGAGTCGTGATAGCCCTGCTGCGCCTGTGCCATTATTCCCACTCTACACAAAAGAACGCTGAACTAAGTCTGTAACCCTCAGAGAAGAAAAATAGTTTGCCTGTGGGATTCTCCTGACAAAGAGAGGAACCAGGTTTTACACTTGAGACTGCCCTGCTCCATACCCCAAGGTTTTCCCTCTTAAGTAAACTTAAGTAATTTTAATTCTCCCTTTCCCAGTAGCACATGTGTTCCTGGTTTGAGATGCTGGGCAAGATTAACAGAGCAACCCTCAATAGCATCGTTTAGTTCCTGTGCTGTTCATTTGAAACAAATTTCAAAAAAATAATAGAATTTAGGATTCTCAGAATAGGTGCTCGGCTTTTCATGTCAGAATACGCACATCCGACATGCATGTGTGTTATATTTCAGAGTGTGTGGATGTACCCAGGAGCGTATGTGGGCTGTAGGGCCTAAAACTTTCAGGACCTCCCCAGGGCCTGTCCCAGTGAAGGCTCTGAACCTCACCAGCTGCATAGCAAAGCCACCTCTGAGCCTTTTGTGTATACATCATGTGGCCACATGGATAGATGGAGGAGCCAGCAAAAGCAACAGTCCTTTGTCTAACGGACTTTGGTTCCATTGCTCAATGCAATAGAAGCCCGCATTGCTAGTACTTACTCTTTCCTGGAATGTGGACATTTATCAAGAGCTAAGCGGTCTAAAACATTCAGTACTTGTTTAAATTTAACCCAGTGGTCACTTGCTGGTTAGGTGTGTAACAATGCTATGACTCACACTCTGCTTTGAGTGGGCAAATAAGTGTAATTTATTTTTAAGTAACTTTTGTATTCCAGAGATTCTTTGTTAATGTTACTACTTAAAGGTGACTTCCTCTGTCTATGGGGAGTTGAATGTGTTCACAGGAAGGATGAGTGGTGGAAAAGCTGTGTGACGGGACAGGAGAGTGGGAGCTGTCCTCACTCTTTTAGAAATCTGTTGTACATGAGATACATCTTTTATGCATTCCAGAATTGAGTCTAACAACCAAGGTACAGGGTTTATGGGACAGTCAGATTCCAACTCAGTGGAAGTGTCCAGGACTGTTCTAAGCCAGTTTGTTCATGCTGTGACTGGCTGCCCATCTCAGGATATGCCCAGGCAAAACCATTCCTGGAACTGAGCATAGTGGCACCTGCCTATAATCCCAGCACTCGGAGGCTGAGGCAGGAAGATCACTGTGAGTTAAGCCACCCTGGACTACATAGTGAGTTAAGGCCAGTCTGAACTACAGAGAGACGGTCTCAAAAGAAAAAGCCAGTCCTTGGCAGAGCAAGGAGGGCTGGGAGACTCATAGCAAGCAGGAGATTGAGTCGATCTACAAAACCTGTAGAATCTTCTCTCAGTCTAGGAGTCCAAATAGTCATAGGTACCTACCGTTAGCACTAGTCATATAGTGCCGTGCCTACAGAGCTAGCTCCCTGCACTCAGCCAGCAGCGGCCCCTGAGCGAGCCCCAGACTGCTGAGCAGACAGACATCTGCGGTGGGCTCAGGAAGCTGGGGCCTCACTCTGGGGTCTCAGAGTTGGGCGATTTCCTGGCCAAGCACCTGGGACTTGGGCGATCTCTCAAAGACAGCTGTTGTCTCACTACGCAGCCTGACGATGCGTGTAGCAGGCACATCAGCATCAGTGTGGGGCCAGCCCTCCCCAGGGCAGGACAAAGCCCAGGAGTGGCAGTGTGCCTCCGTTTACCTTCTTTCCCCTTCTCAGCAGGGGCACCGAAACTGGCACTGACCCAAACACTGTGCCCCTAACAGCAGTCTTTCCCGTTCCTCACTCCGCCCTGAGCTCATCATCATGGCCTGGGTCACCTCACTGAATGCACACCAGAATCCTGCGGAGAGAACACCGCTTCGGTCGCCTCTGTCCTGAGAGGAAGTGCCAGCCGGGTTCAGCCGAGAGACGGGGCTGGGCCGGCAAGTGTGGCCTCGCTGCTCTTGTGCGGGCAGACGCAGGAGCGCAGCGGAGCGTCGGCATCCCCTCCGGCCTTCGCTTTAGCCCCCCAGGTGCCTCTGCCAGCCCAGATCCAGGCCCTGCCCCTCACCACAGGTGGCCGAGGGAGCTGCTGGGTTGTGTGCTGGGCAGAGAAGCCCAGGGCTGTGGTCAAGGTGACCGGTGCAGGCTGCACCTCTGCCACCCGCTGCGTGACAGCCGGACACCCTCCCAGACACCAACGACGCATTTCCTGGCCTCCCTTTAGAAATGGATAGGCTCATTATGGGCCCTTTTTTGTTTTTAAGTCATAGTAATCATCAAGAAGGTATTTTTAAATGTTTTCATCTTCTGTTCTGCGTACTACCAAAATAAAACATTGAACAAACCCCAGGATCAGACCCAGTGAGCGTGAGGCCATGAGGAAAAGTTCAGGAAGACATTACACTAAACCAAAAAAAAAAAAGTGGTGATTAAGAGTTTATTTTTGTACGAGATTAAAATACGAATCATTAAAATAGGACTGTATTTCAGGCTCTGCATCCTCATCTCCCGAGAGCCATCACCATGACTACTCGATTTCGAGTCCGTGAGCGCCAGAGCCCGTCACAGTGCTAAAACTCGGCACACGGACCAGGTTTTGCCTTCTCTGAGACATTTCCTAAAGCATGGTTGGAAGACCTCTGCGTCTTCTTGCCGGTCACCCTTTTTTAAGGAGATAACCCGGCACATGGCGTCTACTCCTTGAAATCTTTATTTAATGATAGTAAGTCGTTGGTAGTAAGTCACACTGGCAACATCTACAGTTCGGAGGTGGAGAAAGGAACAAGACTGAGCCCCTGGGGTTCCCTGGGGACAGGGTCACCAAGAGTCAAGAATTGGAGGCTTGGAGAAAGGAAGAAATTAATATGGAGTGCTTCTCAGGTTTATGCTGAGTTCAGTGCACAAAATAATACAGCAATATCTGCAGCCCAAAATAGGCGGCTAAGTAAAGTTGTTAATTAAAGTAGCTGTTAAAAGTGGCTAAAATTAGAGACAAAGCCCTATTGTTTGGTACAGTTGTTGACTGCATATCCCCATGTGGGAACAAGCGTGGTGGGGACAGTGAGCTGGCTATGCTGTTTTAAAGATCACTCGCCTACCCGTGCAGGGGTTCAAAACACCCACCTGCACTCTGAAGAGCGATCTCAGCCACGGGGTGCACCAGACCAGGACGTGGGGGCTGGGGGCGGAGGGTGGGAGTTAGCTACTCAGGGGACATTTCAGATACCAAGTGTATCAGGGCAGAGGGACCATGCTGCCTCCACCGTCCTCCACCAGTGGATGATTTTCTACTGCACACAGCACCGGAGAGCAGTGAATAGTGTGTTTTTAAAGGAGGGAACCATCGAAGAGTGTTCCTAGAGCGCTGTGGCTAATTAGCACCTCTGACCAGATTTGTGAAGTTTTTTTTTCACTTGTTTTCTGTTGCCGTCTGGAGTTAGGGTGGGTTACAAAAGGCACGTTTTTCTCCGGAAGGAAGATTTCTGTGAGTTGTCATTGGAACGTTAAAGCGTTTCCCATTGATGTTTTCTTTGAATAATCTAAAGTGCAAGAAGAGGGGGATGTAAAAAGTGTATTTTCAGAGAAATCAAAGTAGATTTCCCCTAAAGTCTGGGATATCCACTTGATGAGCCATCATGTGACAACTCCCACGGCAGTTCAGTGGTATGGGAGCATCTTGAAAACCTGATACGGAGAGAGAGAGCAGACACTGAACTGTTACCAACCCGATTCCAGCTGTACAGTGTTAGCAAGGCTTTTCTCTGTGAGTGCTGGGCTTATAGATGATTTCCTTTGTTTTCCGGTTTGGGCCATTTTTAAAAACTTGTGTGTTACCATCATAGTCAGAAAGTCTGATTCAGACAGTCAGGGCTCTGAGGTTTGGGTTTCATGAGCCGTGTCCCATCCCGGGAGCCCACGAGGACGACTTGCAGGCTTGTCCCCTGCCTCCACACCAGGCAGAGTTCCAGCTCCCGCCTTGCAGGCCACTGGTGCCCTGTCTCTACTTCCTGTCCCTTTTCTTCCCAGGTGATGTGCTCTATGAACTCCTTCAGCATATTCTGAAGCAGAGGAAACCTCGGATCCTTTTCTCACCATTCTTCCACCCTGGGAACTCTATCCACACACAGCCGGAGGTCCTCCTGCCCCAGAACCACGAAGAAGGTATGAACCGGGCTCCTCTTTCCATGCCTGATGCTTAGATGAACCCCGGGCTTTTAACGGTTAATGTGACAAGCTGTTCTTAATCGTGTGAATTCATTTTTCACTCAGCAGGCTTTTATTGGGCGCCTGCAGTACCAGGCAGTGGGGGAAATGCCTAGATGAGTAGGATGCACGCTCTTCCTGTCTGAAGTTCACAGCCTAAGTGATGAGGTAGACATGCTTAATTGTAGACAGAGAGGTATAGTGGGAGGCGAGGTCGCAGTAGGTACTTCAGGAAGCTTCATAAGGGAGACGTCTTGACGGCTGTCCAGCAGGCTCTGACCAGCAGTGGTGGAGTGGAGGTCCTTCCAGACACAGAAAATGACTTCTGAGTGGGGTCAGCCCTTGAAGTAGAGAGCAGCTGGATGGCATGGGATTTGGACCTTAACCCTCCTCTCATCATATAAGTATCAAGGTGCATGTGCCAAACAGAGAAGGCAATAAACCCCCCTGAGCCTTCACCCTGCAGCAGCCATGAGGCACGTTCTGCCCCCGAGCTGCCCCAGGGGCAGGGTTGGAGGCAGAGTGCCGGGAAGCGATTTCTCAGCCATAGCAGGAGCTGGGAGCAGTCCCTGAAGATTCTTGAGCAGAAGATAATAAAGGAGCCACATCTGGGCCCTGTGAGTGTTGTGCTGGGTCCGGCCTCTCACCTGCACCCAGGGAGATCGGTGTCTGGTGCGCAGGGTTAGGGGCGGGAGCTCTCCAGAGCCCCTGTGGCGGCTGCCCTTGGGCTGCAGGGTGTCTCGGAATCAAAACCTGAAACTTGAACTGCCGTGTGGCCCAGCGTAGCCCTAAAGGCAGCGATGTGTGACCCCGAGTGGTGATTTCTCACGTCTACCTTCTTCGGGCCAGATTATTAAAGGCTCAGGTGCCCTATCGCTCGTGGAACCACTTTACATTGATCCATTGTCCTCAGCAGAAGTATGATTAATTGATTCTAATTGTCAGCCAATTAAAAAATAAGTTTTGTGTTTTAATTAAGATGTCACAGAGGAGAGCACCTGACTTAGTGACCATGTCACGTGGGTGCCCCTGCTTTCATGACGGGGCTAATCGCAAGCATTTCTGGCATGCTCCCTGCCTGTCTCTACCCATTCTCTCCTCCCCTGCCTTTCCTCGCAGAATTTAGCACCTGCTGTCTTCCCCTAGCTCGGTTTTTATATTCTTTGCTCTTCCTGCTGGGTTCATTTCTGATTTGCGTAATAGCCAGCAGCCATGCCAGAAAAGAGGAGGTGGATTTACCGAAGCCTGATATGAGGATACAGATGCAGAGACACAGACCTTCATATACAGGGTCTGCTCTGCAGTGGGCGCCCCCTTCTTATTTAAAACAGTTCCACTTGGAATTTCGAACCCATTTCCTTCCCAAACTGGACAGCAGGTATATGGTCTCAGCTCCTCACGGTTCCTTCCGCCTCTCTCCCGGCCTGATTTGACACCTGCTAGGTGTGCGTGGTGTTGGTCTTGTTTGCTCCATAGTAAGCAGCTCTTCAGTAGAAAAGGCTGACTTCCTGCTAGGGGCGCGCCCCGGCAGGTGTGGTGCTCTCGGGTGTTAGGGTGTCAGGTGCGCTTCGGAAGTAAGGGAAGGGAGCTCACGAGGCCAGCGTCAGGCCCTTGGCTGCTCTGCAACCCAGGTGCCTCTGCTTCAGACCCAGCTCTTACTACGCAGTGTCAGCTCGGAGGCTGGTGCTCAAAGCCCTCTGACCTGTGCGGCCACGGCACGTGCTGCTGGAGAACAGGTGGGCACAGTGGTGACGTGAGCAGGCTACTCCTGGACTTGCAGATCTGCCGGTGCCTTTGATGAGCGAGGGCTAGAGGTGACTGGGGCAGTACAGGTTCCCACCCCCGGCCTCTTTCACTTCTCCCAAAAGGGGAAAATACACCTCAGTATGAACTGTCTCGAGAATCAGTGCTGCTCTGTTTGTGAAGGTAACAGATGATGGATGTGAACATATGTTACCGTAGAGAAAGATCTGGTTCTAAAAGGCCTGTAATGAGGTGGGGGGGGACAAAAAAAAAATATATATATATATATCAGATATTACTTCCTTGATT
Source organism: Thryonomys swinderianus (assembly GCA_004025085.1). Lineage (NCBI taxonomy): Eukaryota > Metazoa > Chordata > Mammalia > Rodentia > Thryonomyidae > Thryonomys > Thryonomys swinderianus. The sequence continues at coordinate 11,703 of PVIC010002081.1, read as the reverse complement.
TATTTTATATAATTAAGGATACATGTAAAAATATGTTGGCCCAAGGTTACTTACATTGCTGTTGACTTGGCTCAGAAATATAGACATACATACATGAAGTTGATTGAGTATCCATTATCCAAAATGCTTAGGACCAGAAATGTTTCAGATTTGGAAATATTTGTATATACTTAGTGAGATCCTGGGGAGAGGACCTAAGTCTAAACTTGAAATTCATTTATTTTTGTATACCCCTGATACAGAAGATCATTTCATACAGTATTTTTAGAGTTGTGATTTTTCTCCAGCTTCCGATGTATCTGCACTTTGACTGCTTCCCGTCACGTGAGGTCAGGTGTGGAATTTTCCACTGGTGCGCTGGGTCAGCACTTAGACGGTTTGGGACCTGGGGTCACTTCTGCCTTGCGATGTCATACTGGGGGTGCTTAATGTGTATATGAATGGCAGAACAGGGTGCCCCAGAGAGGCCCCACTCGGCTCCTAGGCAGCCTGGCACAGTGATGCAAGAGTGAAACACAAAGGCCAGCTCCATTCAGCCCCCAGGACTTCATCTCATCCCAGATACCAACTTCACCAGTGTAGATATTCGTAATTGCACAATGGGAATTCATAGCACAACACAAACACGTACTGTTTAATGTGGCAGCAGGTCCCCCACAAATCCTCTCTGGGCGTCTGAGTGCACGACCCCAAGATATCACCTTCCTGACCAGCAATCACGTGGCAGCCAGAGGTGGGGAGCTGGCGTTAGCTCAGGGCTCCCTCCTGCCGCGTAGAGGAGCGCGGTCACTCTGACGACGGTGCTGACCCTTCGTTCTGGAAACTTGTTTTCTCTACAGCATGCTCTGTTCCAAAGCCCTTCAGGCCTTGGGCAAAGCACTCATCAGCTCGGCACCTCCATCCAGTAAAACCAGTGTTTCCACTCTCTACTTGGGAGAAGCGAGGGCCATATTATATAATTAAGTTAACTGAGACACTTAGGACAGTGACACAGCGGTCTCTGAATAGGAGTCCACGAAAACAGGCCTGGACCTCAGCTTTCCCCACCGAACCGGGATAGGTGTGGGTGAGAGAGAGAACTTCTAAAGGGAGGGTTCTGGCAGTCAGCAAGCCAGATTCAGATCCTCCATTCTGCCAGTGACTCTCACGAGGGCCACATTACTTATTTCCCTGGTTCTTGCCTACCTCGTTTATAAGATGGGCTTTTGACTGAGTAGTGTCTAAGATTACAGTTTGAAGTCTTGACATTATACCCAAGTGATACAAAGATTAGTAAGACATAGTCTTCATCCTCGGTGACCTGGACAGCTAAAATACAGAAAATTATAACAGAGCTCTGCCTGGCAGCATCCAGAAATGGTAGAAAATCTCTTTTGTTCTCATTTTCTTAAGAATCTCTGATAACTGTTGCTCTTCTCGGTAGCCAGACTGGGTAGCATCATTTATTTACTAATGAAAAGCTCAGCTGAAGCCATTTCCTTTTCTTTGGCTATGATAATTCACTTTACCAACATAATATGAATGAGATGGTAGGTAGGTGGTTATAGAGAAAAGGACAAAATAAGTGATGTTTCTACTTCTTATCTAAAAACCAGAAAGCATAGCATTTTTAGAGAGCTGAGGCCAGAAAAACGATTATAAAATAAATATATTTTATATAGTTTAGCAACAACTTTTTTTTTTTTTTTTTGAGACAGGGTCTCACTTTGTAGTTCAGGCTGGCCCTGAGCTCACTATGTAGCCCAGACAAGCCTCGAACTCAGCAGTCCTCCTGCCTCTGCCTCCCAAGTGCTGGGATTACAGGCATGAGCCACCATGCCCAACATTGTATGTGGTTACCAGGATCGAACTCAGGACCTTGCGCTTGCGAGGCAGACACCGGAACCACTGAGCTAAATCTCCAGCCCAGCAACAACTTCTTTAGATGTCTTAGTTTCCAAAGTCAGATGCTGTTAGATTCCATGGAACTGAAAGTAATTAGATTTTAGCTCCTTTTCCAAGAAAAGTTTTGTCCCTTAAAATACTGTATATTTTCAGTTATCACTGGTCCTTGGAACTATTTGAATGGTGATTCCCTGAAAGCTCACTGGGCCATAAAATAAAGGCCGTGGTCTCAGCTGAAGTCTCCAGATGGGACCAGGTCTGCAGAACAACAACAAACAAAATTTGTAGGGAGAAGGTACGAGATCTGCGTTTCTCCAGCATTCTCGTTCCATCAGCCCGTCCTGTCAGACTCTGCATCTTCAGGCCCACACTTTCCTGCGCCTTGGCTGAAAGACTTCGGGAGATCATTTTTATCATTTTAACTTGAGAATATTCACACAATGCTGTGGTCATTTCTGTGATGAAATGGACAAAGCCATTTCAAGAGGTCAGCCCCGCTCTAGCGGCAGCTTTTTGTCACAACGTGGACATGGATATCCCATGTCACTATGAGAAATTTCAAGTTTTCAATTTCAATCCTGAGCACCTCAGTTTTCCCTAAAGCTAGCACAGGGGAACAGCCCAGAGAGCAGAAAGCACTCATTTCTTGGTGGGGGGAAGGAGAGGGACATATTCCGCAAGGCCCCCAAATAAGTTTCATTTCTTTTTTTTTTTTTTTCTTTTTGAGACAGGGTCTTACTTTGTAGTTCAGGCTGGCCCTGAGCTCACTATGGAGCCCAGGCAAGCCTCGAACTCAGCAATCCTCCTGTCTCTGCCTCCCGAGTGCTGGGATGACAGGCGTGAGCCACCAGGTCCGGCATTGTGGTATGTGGCGTTGATTGCTGGTGGGCGTGAGTCTCCACGCCCAGCATTCTATGTGATTACCGGGGATCGAACTCAGGACCTTGCGCTTATGAGGCAGGTGCCGGAACCACTGAGCTAACCCTCCGGCCCCAAGTTTCATTTCTTGAAAGAAACCTCACCCCATTCACCCCCACCAAACCCAAGAGCCCAGGCATTGCTTTGGAGTAAGGAAATCTTAATGAGATAATTAAAGATGAGGTATATGAATCTGTTTCATAACCACAAAATAATAGCTAACATTTATTGGGTGCCTGTTGTATGCCAACTCTTTGTAAGCTCTTAAACATTTAAGTCATTTAATCTCACAGCCACCCTATAAAAAGGTAATATTATCATCATTTTATAGATGAGGAAATAGAAACCCTGGGCAATAAAGTAATACATCCCCAGATGAAGTAGCAAAGTTTACATTTCAGTGCAGGTGGGATGGACTCTCATGCTGTGTTTATACCCGTTGCAGCAAGAATGGACTGACCAAAATAACATCTTTATAAGTATTTATTTTGCAAACATTCTGAAAACAGAAAGATTGAAAGATGCATCCCAGTTGTGCAGCTGTGAAATGCCAAGGCAGTTCAGGCCACCTGACTGGGGGCAGTGTGCCAGGTCCCCACACTCCTGCGTATGCCACTACCCAGCTTGTGTCTTTCATTTGGGATTTTAAAACTCAGGCTAAATGGAACGGAATGAATAGAGACTGCTGGTCCCTCAGAGCGGATGCCGAAACTCCCTGCAGAGTCAGAGTGGAGGTGCAGGCTGACATCCTGTGTGGGCACCAGCACCATGGGGCGGGTCACTCCACTCTCCTTCCTCCCAGCTGCTGTGAGGTACCAGCTAGTGCAAGTTTCTGTCTGCTCAGACCATATCCGGATGCTGGCTGCTGCTGTAAAAGTCACCCCAGTTCTCAAGTCTTCCTAGAATAGTACTGAAGAACAACAGGTCAAAGAGGCTCCATGATTGGGTTTGATGTCTTACACATTTGTACATAGTGGCACCAAGAGCATAATATACACATGTGTACTCTGAATCCAACCTCCTGGGTTAAAATCCCAGCTCCTCAGTTTACCAGCTGTGTGTCTTTAGGCAAGTGGCTTAACTTTGTGTCTCCATTTGCAAAGAAGGAAAATAGTGGAATCTTACAGAATTGATATAAGAAATATGACAGGGCCGGAGGGTTAGCTCAGTGGTTCCGGCGCCTGCCTCACAAGCGCAAGGTCCTGAGTTTGATCCCCGGTAACCACATAAAAGGCTGGGCATGGAGACACGCCCACCAACAATCAACACCACATACCACAGTGCCGGACGTGGTGGCTCACGCCTGTAATCCCAGCACTCGGGAGGCAGAGACAGGAGGATTGCTGAGTTCGCGGCGGCTTGCCTGGACACCATAGTGAGCTCAGGGTCAGCCTGAACTACAAACTGTCTCAAAAAGCAAAAAAAAAAATATATATATATGACAAAGGTCCCTGAGACTGTAGCTGTCAGATAGAAATCAGCCAATAAATGCCATTGTCATGATTCAGTATTTCTTACCATTACTTGGTTGAAGTGTTATCTTCCCTTTTTTTATAAATTTATAATTGTGATGACAGAATGCACATAAAACACTTAGCATCTCACCTATTTTTAAGTGTACTGCTTAATAGTCTTAAGTATATTCACATGTTGTGCAATGTTTTGGGGATTACATTTCATTCCAACTCCAGTTTGCTTAGCCATTGTTCTCACTGCAGTCACGTGACCAGATCTATGTGTCTCAGGCCAAGGACAGGCTTGTGACCTGCCTTAGGATACCTCCAAGGATCAAATGGGCACTGCTGGTGGCATGGTTCTGCAGGGAAACACATTTAAAATGCCATTCTTAATGTGTTTCAGAACACAGTCTGAAAGTCAGCACTGAGGCTTGCCTTACCTCAAGGCACCCGACGTGTGGTGGTTCCTGACATTTTTGGAACCTTTCTGTTTAAGGCCAAGACGAACCCTTTTGCACCCATTCCATTTTCAGTCTTGAATCTGGCTTCTGATAATGAGTGTTCCTGTCAGAAGAGGAGGCCCAAAGCGACTTCCTGTTCCCTCCTTATAGATAAGGAAACAGAGGCTAAGAGCCTCTTCTTCCTGCTGAACCTCCACCTCTTTCAGGGCCTAGGGCAGCATGACCTTTACCCTCTGACCTCGGTCCCCACTGCAGTATTTGCTTGCCAGGGCTAAATGGGGTCGCTGAGTGGTGCAGAGGGCCTCTGGGCATCTCCTCCAGGCCCTGTTTTCTTCAGGGGAGACCCATTCACCCTCCCTACCTTCTCCAGCTCTCTTCTTTGGCTCTAGACTACCTGGCTGTCTTATTCCAGAAGTTTACAAACAAGAGATCCTTTTATAAGTGAATAAGTCTCCCAAGAGAGACAGGAAGTTCCCAAGAAACTTCCTTTTACCACTAGGGAGATGCCATCTGTGCATTTAAGATAAGAGGGCTGTGACCAGTTGGATTTGGTCTGAAGAGAAGGACTCTCTCAGTTTAAGGGCTCTATCTTACTGTTTTCCTGGCCCTAAAGACTGTTCAGCCTTATCTTTGTGCCACTCTGAACCCATTTCCTAGATTGACAGGTTTACCCCACTTCTTTAATTGGCACATTTGAAATCTGATCCTTGATTTCTTAATTCACTGCTTGTAGATGTTCTATTAAGACTGGGGGAGCCGGACCTGGTGGCTCAGGCCTGTAATCCCAGCACTCGGGAGGCAGAGACAATAGGGTTGCTGAGTTCGAGGCTTGCCTGGGCTACATAGTGAGCTCAGAGCTAGCCTGAACTACAAAGCGAGACCCTGTCTCAAAAAAAAAAAAAAAGACTGGGGGAGACTTGTCCTGCCTGTGAAAAGCAAGACAGTTTCCAGCTAGGAGTTAGAAGCCAGCTCCTGCCGGCTCTGCAGATTTCAGTGTGCTCTGGGCTAACTCCAAGGAGAAGCAGTAGTCCTCTGCCATAAGGAAGGTTAACGCCGCAAGTTACCTGTTCTATTGCTTATGAAATTGTGGGAGCTTACACAGGATTTAGTTTTTGTGAGTTTTTGTTTTTTGGGGCTTTTAGTTTTGTGGGGTTTTTAATTTTTGTTTTATTTATTTATTTTGAGACAAGGTCTCACTTTGTAGTTCAGGCTGGCCCTGAGCTCACTACGTGGCCCAGGTAAGCCTCAAACTCAGCAATCCTCCTGCCTCTGTCTCCCGAGTACTGGGATTACAGGTGTGAGCCACCACACCCAGCATTATGGTATGTGGTACCAATTGCTAGTTGTGGTATTGTTGTATATGGTAACCAGGAATCAAACTGGGGACCTTATCCTTGCTAGGCAGGTGCCAGAACCACTGAGCTAAATATCCGGCTCAGGTTTTTAGTTTTTTGAAATAGGGTCTCATTTGGTAGTCCAGGCTGGCCCTGAATTCACTACGTACCCCAGGGTAGCCTCAAACTCAAGCAGTTCTACTGCTTCTGCCTTCTGAGTGCTGGGGTTACAGGCATGAGCCACCACCCCCAGCATTGTGGTGTGCGGTATTAGGGATAGAACTCAGGACTTTGTGCTTGCCAGGCAGACACTAGAATCACTGAGCTAAATCCCCGGCCCCAAGATTCAGTTTTTTATGACCTCAAATATATGTGAATCCTATACTCCAAACTAAGGGACTGCAGTCTTCTCAGGCTGTTTCTAGTGATGTGGCAACTTGCTGAGGTAAATGGACCAAAGTGTCTGAGCAGTGTGTCATGTCTGCCAGTAGGATGTCCCCACACCATGCAGAAGTTGAGCCTTGCGGACAGGGAATCAGGATCTAGAGAAAGCAGTATCCACTTACTAGGGCTGCTATACAAAAGTACCACACACTAGTACCACATTGCAACAGCAGAAATTCACGGACTTGGTGTTCTGGAGGCCAGAAGACCAAGATCAAGATGTGGCCGGTTTTGGGTCCTTTTGAGACTGTGGAGGAAGATCTGCTCCTAGTGGACTGCTGGTGTCCTTGGCATTCTTGGGAAGTTCTGCTTTCCTTCTAACATAACATTACTCCCTGTATGTTTCTGTCTGGCCGAAGTCCTTTTCCAGGTGCAGTAAATCATACTGGATGTGAAAATGACCCCATTTTAACTAATTATACCTCAAGAGCCCTCTTTCCATGTAACACCACCTTCTAGGTACTAGGGGTTAGAACTTCAGTGTGTTAACTTGGGAGGAGGGGCACAGTCCAGACCAGAGTGGGTGCGCTCGAGTGTGCACATGAAACACATTTCCATTGGAAGAGCCTTTAGCTACAGCCTAGAGCCTTCAGCTTTTGCTTACCTCTTTATATCAGAGTTCCCACTAACACTTGACAAAACTGGGCTGGGATGTGGTCCCTTTTGGAGCAGTGTGCAACGCAGTGGGCTGAAACCAAGGAGAGTTACCTGCCAGGCTGACGACTGGCACCTTCTAGGAGCATCACTGATGCCCCGGGGAAAGTGCGGAAGTGGAAGTGTCATCCTGATGTGAGAGAGATAAATGTGACGCTAGCCTTTGCCCTTGCCTGGGAACTTCCCAGGCAAGCCCACGTCTTTCATAAAAGGCAGGGGTTTTTTGGTTTATGTTTTAGGTTTACTAGCTGCTATTTACAACATGATTAAATTGGGGCAAATTTTGATGAATTTCAAGTAGAGAAACTTTTGCTAATAAATAAAAGGAAAGAGAATAAGAAATCAGACCTTTTTTACTTAATGAGCACATTTAAAGTCCTGATTTGTTTTGAGCTTCTTTGGTGGTAAGAGGAGGAGGACTATTTGCACCTAAAACAGGTTCACAAAGAGAAAGTTTGGGATCAGAAAACGTTTTTAGCCAGAAAGACAATTCCCAGCAGTCCTTGGGCTTTCTTCCTCCATCCTTCTATGCCCGTGCTGACTAACTGTATGCGGCTTTCCCTCCCTCTTCCTTGTGTATTTCAATCCCATATCAAGACCTTCAGAAAAAAGGGCAGTGTGGACAATTTCCCAGTTTCCCAGCTGGGCAGCTCACCAAGAACAAACCCAGACATCAAGGCCAGGCCAAAAAAACCTTCATGTTTTAGACAGAAGACTCCTACATCTGGGGGCATTAATGCACCCACTGTCCATGCAGTGCATTTCCTGTGTCCGGAGCTTCTCTGCCTGCCGGCTCTGGTCTCATAAGTTTCCATGCCCTGCTGCCAACTTACAATAACAGGGGCAGCGGGCAGCAGGATGGGAACGTCAGAGCTTGCTCTGCTCCCTTCGCAGGAGCACGCTTTGCAGGCCGAAACAAAGCCTGGAAGGTGTCATCACAAGCCTTTCAGCCTTGACAGTGGTTCTGCCCAGACCACCAGGAGCCTGGAATTAAATACCCTCAGATCCAGTTCTCTACCATTAATGTTATCAACTTCATCAAGTACTTCCTCTTTGAATGGTGTCTGCAGAGGAATAAATAAATCAAGCTCCTCCAAGTCCTGTTCCTGCCCAGATCCTGAGTCAGAAGTAAAATCTAAGTTGAATTATCTAGAGCACTGTCTCACTCCTTCATTGTTCCCAAAGATCTGGGCAGGAACAGAGAGTGAAATCTCTCCAGGACATTACATCAGTTCCTCTTTTACCCTTGGCATGAAAGTTCTTCCTCTCATAGTCCTCCCAGACTTCCTAAGGCTTGCCCTGAGCACACACCCACACATTGTGCCCTAAAGCCAGGACTTCAAAGAAAACCTGCAGGTAACCAGATTACCGACCAACGCCCGCGTCCCTTGTGAAATTTATAAAGTGGGAAATGGATTCAGGAAATGGGATTTTTTTTCAGTACATGGTCTTCATCATCCTTAAGTATTTTTAAACCTTAATAAGCTTTTAAGTAAAAAGAGACATTCTGAAAATGGCATTTAGAAGAAAATATATGAAAGTTCAAAATGAAACTGTCTTGCGTAGTTACTTCCAATAATCATATTCTGTGAAAAATGAAAAGTGGAATGTGGACAAAAGATAAATTCATTTTTATGGGCAGCAGAATTGAGATCCATATTAGGTACAAAAAAAAAAAAAAAGAAACTTGCCTTGTCCCAAAAGACTGCAGATCATTTCTCTCATAAGATTATTAAATCTTAGCCATTATTGCTAACTCCCTAAGTCTATTGGCTCAGTCAGTACCCTGAATGTACTTATATGCATTGTGGTTCCGGCGCCTGCCTCACAAGCGCAAGGTACCTGGTTCTGTCCCCGGTAGCCACATACAACAATCAGGACCTCATACCACAATGCTGGGTGTCTTGGCTCACACCTGTAATCCCAGCACTCAGGAAGCAGAGGCAGGAGGACTGCTGAGTTCCAGGCTTGCCTGGGCTACATAGTGAGCTCAGAGCCAGCCTGAACTACAAAGCGAGACCCTGTCTAAAAAAAAAAAAAAAAAAAAAAAAAAGTTGGTGCTTATCACTCCAACTTCTACCTGTGCAAGGTTGATTAAGTACTTAACAGATAAACTGTCTATAATGGAAAATAGCAAACCTACCCCAAGGTAGAGAGAATTGTATAATGAAACCCCATGTACCCTTCCCCTTTAAAAATCAACTTGTAGCCAACATTGTTTCCTCTGTGCTTCACTTATTCTGACATTCACTGTCCCAGATTAGTTTAAAGCAAACCCTAGGTCTGTCATTTTATCTGTACATATATTAGTATAGGTCTAAAAAGGCGAGGTCTCTATAAAATCATACAATACCAGCACATCACCTGAAAAGTAGCAGTTCATATTTATCTAGCTATTAGTAAATATTTTTTATAGTTTGAATCAGAGCCCAAACAACATTGTAAACACTGAAAGGTTGATGTGTCTCTTAAATCTCTTTCAACCCATCTCCTAAGTAAACCCATCTTAGGTATGTTTGAGCATTATCTCTCTTCAGGTTTTTTTAAAAGAACTTTTTTCCCTGTACATGATATGGGTTGACTGTCTCTTATCCAACATGCTTGGGTCCACAAACGCTTTGGAATTTGGCTTCTTTTGAGATTTAGGGTTACTTTCTTATACATGTTGAGATAATGTGATTGATGGAGAATCTAAACATGAAACTCATTATGTTTCATATAGTACAAAAAGGTAATCTTGTAAAACATTTTAAATAATTTTGTTGATGAAACAAAATTTCATAGTGTAGAATTTTCTCTGTGGGATTATGTAGACATTCCCCAAGTTTCACACATTTTGGATTAAGGGTTTTCAACCCATTCCTCCCGCTTCTTGCTGTGGATTCCAGCTCCTTTCACAGTTTTCTCCATAACTTTCGTTTTCAGCAATTTCACTATAGAGTGGCTGAATGTAGTTTTCACTGTGTTGTACTTTGCTTAAAGATCACTGAGTTTCTTAAATCCTTAAGTTTGGTGTTGATGATGATGTTACTATATTTGGGCACAGTCTGGCCATTAACACCCCCCATTCTTTCTGTACTCTCCTTGGACTCCCAATTGCATGTGTATTAGACCACTGGATGTTGTAATTTGCTTGTTTTTAATTTTTATTGGTTTGAACTTTACTAACCCTTCTCATTTCCAATATGCTATTAAATTCATCCTAGTCTAACATCCCATTTCTGATACTGTACATTTCAGTTGTATGATTTTCTTGAACAGTTTCCATGTTGATAGTTACTGACATCACTCATTATAACAATCATTTTCTTTATGTGCATGAATTTATTTAGAAAAGCTATCTTATTGTCATTCTCTGCTAATACATCTAAATGTATTAGATTTTTCTTGAATGCCTTGGTCTTGATTATGTCACATTTTCCTTTTTTTTTCTTGAATGCCTTGGTCTTGATTATATCACATTTTCCATTTTTCATGTCTGGAATATTTTGTGAAATATTGAACATGCAGGTAACACATTATAGAGACTCTGAGCTGTCATATTCCTCTGAAGAGAGTTAACTTTTGTATCATCAGGCAGTTGATTTATTGGCAGTCACGTTGAATTTGTATAGTCTTGGTGCTTCACTTCATTAGGAGAGATCTGATTCAGTTTTGCCCTGAGATGGAGCCATTATCGGGTAATGTTTAAAACTGCAGTGTGTACAGACCCTTCTAACTTGATGAGACTGACATTATGAACTGCAGTAGTCAGGAGGTGAGACTTCTGCTTACGACATTTAACCATACAACCGTTGCTTCTGAGTGAATTCCTTGGAATTTCCCCTGCATACATGTTATTCAGGAGACAGAAGGCAATTAGAATGTTTGTCGGGCATCTCCAGCCATCCTGTCTGAGGTTCCCCCCGTAAGAGACTTGCTCCCACAACTTTGCCCTTCTGTCATCTGTGCATTTTATCCTGCGGCAGCTCAAACACTGATCTTTTTGTCTTACAACTGCCTCCACCATGTAGCCTGGAGGGTACTCACAGAGAAGGTCCATATAAATAGGAACCTCTCTGTACAGTTTATAAAACCTTCTATTTTTGTCATTCCCCAGTATCTTCAAATAGTTTTTTAAAAATATGTTTTATCCAGATTCTGTAATTTCTAGGTACAGAAAAGTTAGTCAGGTATAAGCCACTCAGCCATTCATCAAACCAGAATCTCCCCCCTACTTTGATAGGTAAGTGATGACAAATCATAAATACTTCATCATTCTTTTTTTTTTTTTTTTTTTGAGACAGGGTCTCGCTTTGTAGTTCAGGCTGGCTCTGAGCTCACTATGAAGCCCAGGCAAGCCTCGAACTCAGCAGTCCTCCTGCGCCTCTGCCTCCCGAGTGTTGGGATGACAGGCGTGAGCCACCACGCCTGGCACTGTGGTATGTGGTATTGATTGCTGGTGGGCGTGAGTCTCCATGCCCAACATTGTATGTGGTCACCGGGGATCGAACTCAGGACCTTGCGCTTGCGAAGCAGGTGCCGGCACCACTGAGCTAACCCTCCAGCCCT
>PVIC010002080.1:64106-81989 GCA_004025085.1 Thryonomys swinderianus | reverse complement strand
TTCCAGATGTACAACAAAAGAATGAAATACTGAAAGCAGTGAGAGAAAGGAAGAAAATCACCTACAAAGGGAAGCCCATTAGGATCACAGCAGACTTTTCAACACAAACACTCAGTGCAAGGAGAGCGTGGAGAGAAGTATTTCAAGCATTGCAGGAAAACAACTTCCAGCCTAGACTGTTGTATCCTGCAAAACTATCGTTCAGAATAGATGGGGAAATAAGATACTTCCATGATAAAGAACATCTGAAAAACTTCACAAGCACGAAACCTGCACTCCAAAACATCCTAAAGAACATCTTGGAAAAAAACACAGAAAATTCCATACCCACAAGACCCAGGAGAGTGAATTCACTGGGACAAACAAGAAACTAAATAGAAAAGGGGAAAAGCAAAGAAGAAAAGAACCAAGAACAGGGAAACATGGCAGCTGTGAATATGTCCATATCAGTCATAACCATTAATGTCAATGTCCTCAATGTGCCAATTAAAAGACACAGACTAGCAGATTGGATCAATAAGCAAGATCCTATAATCTGCTGCGTACTGGAAACACACCTAATTCAGAAGGAAACCCATAGACTGAAAATAAAAGGTTGGAAAACAATCCTCCATGCCACAGGAAAGTGCAAAAAAGCAGGAGTGACTATCTTGTTTGCAGATAAAATAGATTTCAAACTCAAACTGATTAAAAGAGATAAAGAAGGTCACTATATTCTCCCCTCTTCATATTCTATGAATCCAGTGAACTCTGTTCTTCTTCCAACTCCTTCCCTGCCAGATTTCACTGTTATGTCCTGCTTTTCACCATCTCATGTCAGTTTATAAGCCTGTTTGCAGTTTTACAAACCTCCTACATTAATACGAATTGTAGGTAATATAAAACATATTTATATGGTAAGAAAATAAAACTATAAAAATAAGTTTATGTACATTCAAATGTTATATATTTATTGAAATATTTTAAATGAATGACACACATACTATAAAATTAAAGGAAAACAGTCATACCATGATTTTTTCAGCTATACACATTTTCTCATTTCATCATTAGATACATTTGTATCTAAGACAAATAGAAACTAGAGCCATCATTTCTACCGTCTCATTTTTCTCCCATTGTTTCACTCATCTCACTTGTCTTTCACTGCAACATTTCACTAAATCCACAATTAGTAATAGAATTCTACATTCATCAGGTACTTTTATGTCTTTTAGAGATTTTCTATGGCTCTCATATTCATGATTTCTGTTCAACAAACAGAGCCTACATGGATCAAGGGGAAAGAAAGATTATAAATGTCTAATGTAAATTAGATATAAATTTGTTTATGAACATAGAAGTATGTATATGTGCTTCCAGTTGTCAAGTATATCTTCAAAGATGACTCTGAATGATATAGTTAGAAATAATGAAGCATATTTGGGTGCCTCCAAGTACAAAAAATTAAAGAATCTCATTGAGGCATTAAAATATGACAGATTCCATGCTAGATTTTTGAAGTCCAATAACAAATATGTCCTTCCTTCCAAAAATAATCTCAGAATCAAGTGGTAGAAATTGGTATATAAGCAATTAGAAAACAGTAAGTCTACATGTTTCATAAATATGAGGAAAATATTAGTCAGCTGATGATGCAAAATGAGAGCCTTTCCGAGACAGGAAATGGGATGGACAGAGCTGATGAGGGGCCCTTCCTCCTAGGTAAAATTGCTCTCTTTTATATTGCCACGGAGTTCTCAAGTAACAAGATGTCTTCACCTGTTGTAATCTTGCCTGTGAATGCCACAGATTGAGCATTCAATGCCATCACTGGGGCCTCAAATATGACCAGAGGCAAAACAGAGTCATGTTTCCACATGCCATATCTGGCTCTCAAGCAAAGCAACATTAGGTCTTAGACAGTTATAGTGATACCTTCATTATAAAATGACTTTTCCCCCAAATCCGTGTAGAAATGTTCCCAACAGTCTATCACTACCTATACCACAGCTCCTATTTCCTGTTAATTAAACTGTTAAATAGTAAAATTCTGCACTTGCTATTTGTTATGGTTTTCACCTGTGTAGTCTCCAGGGCTTCTTCATGTTATCTGGCAGAGGTGAATAAACATAATATGCTCCACAAAACTCCTACATTCAGAAGCAAATTAAATTTTTCTTTCCATGATGTTTCTCTTCTGTTGTTTGTACATTTGCAGCACAGCAAATAAGGACATTTTAAAACATGTAGAATCTGAATTTTTACTCTCATCATAAAGGTTTGAACTCATTGAATATTAACTTCTACTACTCATTTTAGGTTTCATAGTCTTTCTAAAACTAGAATTGATCATTAAGTGTTACTTAATAGTACAATTCAACAGAAATTCAGCTGTTCAGTTGCCATTTCATGGATAGCCACAAAATTATTGTGCTCAGCATACCTTCAAAGGAGATCTCTGTGAAACAAACATTTATTGTCTGTAAATTTAATCAAATCCAACTGCCTTATGTTGCTAGAGTCACAAAAGAAACATTTATTGCAAAATTACTAGATGAAGAAAATTTCATATACAAAGGCCACTGAGAAATACAGGAAACCCTATATGCATCAAATAGCAAATTTTGTGTGCCTCCTCCAGCAGCATTTTGGTGTCAGCAACCAGGAAAAGTAAAGATGAGGTTACAGAGATCAAGGTAACACTCATATTGGGCAAAATTTTTGTTTCTCTTCATAAAGTTTTGTTTTTTCTCTTTCTCTTCTGCATTTTATCCCCTACACCCATAGTCAGGGGATTGTCCTCAAGGTACCCAGGGAACTGCATGCTGCTTTTGTACCACAGATGCGGAAAAGGAATTTGAGCTATGGTTTTTCTTGGTAGGGACTTGCTTTGTGCTCTGAAGGTATGTTTTTTTTTTTCCTACACATATGTTTGTTTGACTTTGAAATTAACCTGGTCTCTTTCTCACTTTCTGTTCTGTTTGTTACATTGTTATTCATTTTGGAAATTATACTGGTCTCACCTTACCCCAGTTTTATAAATGGCTTTTCCCAGGATGGAAGAGTGTTGTTGTTTGGTAATAGGAGATCTAATATCACTAAGCCTGGATCTGTGGTTCCTCTACAGCTTTCATTTCTGAGGTTAAGAGTCTATCCCAGGCATTGACCTTTTTGGAGGGATATCTGAGCCTTTGATACTTTATATCCTTTCTTAGCTGGAAAGTTGAGTTTGTATAATGTATAATAGAAGTTTTGATATGCATGAGTGCTTTCTCTATCATCCAGTTCAGAATAGTTTTTGATTTATATACTAAACTATTTTCTAAGAGTTATTTAATATTATGTTTTACTTCCAAAACAATGGGAGTGTTCTAATAATTGCATTGCTTTTAAGTTCTAGTTGAATTCCTCTGGAGGCAGATAATTTTTGTTATATTTCTTACTATTTAAAATTTGCTGATAATTCTTATAAAACCATGAATATTTTTAGAAAATGTTATACATATATTTGCAAAATGGTGTACTGTATATTATGATATTATCTGGTACTAGTCTTGATATGTGCAAATAAACTAAATTGTTAAATGCATTTTTGTCAATTTCTAGATTTACTTTTTTCTCTTTCTATTAGTTACTAAATACGAACTAAAATATTCTCCTATGGGCTTTGGACATGTAAAGAAACTGAGATAATAAAATTTTTTTATCTATGGACAGTATAATCCAAAAGATCCAACAAAACCTCATGTCAATGTTGGGGACAATCTACCAATAATTACAGTGCTTGTAGGGCATTAGCTTTCATGCAGGAGGAAGCAGGAGAATAAACAGAAGATATTTAACAGATCAGGATGTATCTGTCATGTAAGAATCTGAAACCACAGCTACACGTTTGGGACAGCAGTTCAATCCAGCAGGGATTTCCACATGCTAACAGTGGGTGAGCTCAACCTACCCTAGCTCGTTGTGAAGGGGCTGGAACAATCCGGAGACTAGTATTCAGCATACATTTATCAAATCCTGCTCCATATCAGAGCTCTGGACAGAGCACACTGTGGGAACAGTATCTAAATGAACTGGATAGGAAGAGATGAAGCCAGCTACATTGTGAGCAAGAGGTAACATTTCACAAAATCAACAGAAGAGGGAGCTCGAGAACCAGAAGGTTGAAAATACTGCAAAATGTCAACTAGTTAATGAGGCTGTAAGGGTACCAGGTTATCAAAAAAGATGATCCGTATTCTCAATTATTTTTATTAACATTGTTTTATTGAAAGCACAATTATATGCATTTGAATATAGTTTTATTCTGAAATAATCCTAAACATATGATACGTATGTAAAAATTCCCCACTATAAGTTATTACCTCTACCCCTTTTTTGTTAAGTTACTGGGTTTTGAACAACTTTTAAGTTATGGCGCATGTATGTTGTTGTTGTTACCAAGAGGGAAGTTTATTAACACCATGGTGATGATCAATCTTCCAGTTGTATGGTTGATCATGAAACATTTCTATGCCATGCAAAAAATGTAGGAGTGAATGTGGGACAAACCTGTTTTCACTTATACACAACATGTTTTGCTCACGAAGGACCATCAGAATGGTTACATGGAGGTTGATAGCAAAGCCAGAGAATAAGAGGTGTATGACATTATACACTGTTGAGAGGAGGCTCTATCTTTCCACAGCTCATGTACTTCAAACTCCATAATGGTTGATATAAATTCCACTCAGCCAATCTGAAGCATTGATGGATCCTCTTTCTCTGCCCAAAAGCACTGGCACCACCCACAGGGGGACACTTTCCCAGAGGGGGATGGGAGCTCCTGCCAGGGGTTACACTGGAGCTCCTGCACGGAAAACCTCATCATCCACTGTCCTCAGCACACTGGCTCACAAGGCACACTGCCACCTAGTCCTCTGGCTTGGGCTCCTGCTATTCAAATATCCTATGTGTCCTCACCATTTCACACACTGCTTGTCATGTGTAGAGGAGATGTGTGTGGAATTAGTAAGTTAGTATTCGCAGAACAGATGGCTTGCCAGAGATAAACCCTGTTCACCCCTCAGCATCTGTTATTTTTGATGCAGAAGAGTCCTTCCCGCTTCACAGCAACTGTGATGGGTATTCTCACTAATATCCTTTTCCATCAATCTCATCACCACAACTCTACCCAATTCCACTGATGGACAGACAGTCCATGATATCTGAATAAACCATAGACCACCCTGAATAAATTGCAATGTGAAGCCATTAGGTTTTATCCTAAGACCAGGTGCAACCACACTGAGAGCTAGAAGATTTCCACAGAAGTGAAACTTCAAGGTTCTCTACCTGTGATGCTGATGGCTTCCTTCTGTCCTTTCATGCTCCCTCAGAAATCCTCTTTTCATTTTACCCTGCTATTCCCCTGCTGGCTATGTACACAAAAGAATTACATGATTCCTATCACAGTGACATATGTGCACCCTTGTTTATAGCAGCTCAGTTCGTGATAGCTAAATCTTGGAAACAACCCAAATGCCCATCAACTGTAGACTGGATAAAGAAGATAAGTTTTTTTTTAAATAAAATGAAGTATTACTCTGCCATAAAGACTGATTTATACTCAAGTGGATGTACCTTCAGGACATACTCATAAGTGAAATAAATAGGTCACAGATGTGCAAATATCGTATATTTTCTCTGATATGAGAAACTGAAGTTATAAATGTGTTCTAGAATGCATGATTGATACTGTGAAATAGAAAATATTCAAAGGGTAATGAAGCTAGAGGTAAATAATGAAGAAAGAAAAAAATTGATGTTAAAGGAAACAATGCTTGCGTATATAGGGGTGGGGGGAAGTAGAGTGGGTAGGGAGAGGGAAAATGAGAATTAAGTTGTGTCATATACTGGCAAATTCTCAATGTGGAGTGTGATTGTGATGTGTATATATAATGTACCAGTAAAATGTACCCCAAAAAATCCTCTTTCCTATTTTATCTCTAAATAAGTGGGCAAGAAAAGGGAGCACATCACTGAAAAGTCCCAGATGTAATACCTGATCAAATGGGAAGGAAGTATCTAAAATCAATATTGTTTATTTTTTCATGTCTATATCATTTTAAGTCTGTTCCCTTAAGTAACTTTATAAAATCTCCTTATATTTATAATTGATAGCACAGTGATTTTATGGGTGTTAAAGAAGGTCCTGGATATATCCTAAGCCCTCAATAAGTGTTGACTATGGCTAATACTGTCATTGAAGGATATGTAAAAGTAACCCAGTGACCTATCATCAGAATGCCTCAAACAGCAAGCAAACCACAGGAGGTACTGGTTCAGCTTCATTTTTGAGTATAGAGAGTGGGTTTCTGTACAAACATCTTAACATGCATGTAAGCTATAGTCACAACTCAGACCTAAGAAACCTTTGGGAAAAAAACCCTGTGAGTTATTTGACAAAAGAGGATCATTGTCATATGTGTTTCTTCAGGGGTTTTGTTTATTCACTTTTTTTAATACTGTCATTGCTGTCTTAGAAAGACCCAAGAAGTCACTTGTGATGGTTTATGTCTAGATGTTCCCCTAGGCCTCATGCAGCCACGGGAGGGACTTTTACAGAGGTGGCTGAATCCAGAGCGTGTAACACTGGTATTGCTTCTGGATGAGATGATAGGATCAAGGGCACTAGTGTTGAGGGTGAGTGCCACCCACTCTAAGGAGCCCGGATAAAGACATAAGGGACAGAGAGAGCTGTGGTCATCCCTTGCTTGTTTTGCTAACTTCCGCCTGCCATGAACTGTTTGTCACCCTGTGCTGGAGCCAGTTGATTGTGGACTGAGACCTCTACAAATTACGAGATAAGTAAATCTTTCTTCCCTGAACTGGTGAATGTTGGGTATGCTGTCTCAGCAATGAGAGAAAAGTAACTATGACAGCACTAGATTTTAATCTTTGGTTAACTTTAACATTTCACACAATATGAAGTGGTGCCAAAGGCAGAGTTATTAATCACCTGCCTTGAGCAATGAAGTAAAATCAAATACACTTAGAGACCTCTCCCCAGAGGCAAGGGCTCTATTGTTTCTAGTCATTTAAGGGAATCTGTCCAGTCATCAGTGGGTCACTAAACTAAATGAACTGTGACTTCGATGGCCACAAACAATAAAGACATGGATTTTATAGTAATAGTGCTGACATGATGCTAAACAAACAGCAATGACAGTATTAAAGGTGAATAAACAAAAACTCCTGAAGAAGCATGTACGATAATGATCCTTTTTTTAAAAAAAAAATTTTTTTTTTGAGACAGGGTCTCGCTTTGTAGTTCAGGCTGGCCCTGAGCTCACTATGTAGCCCAGGCAAGCCTCAAACTCAGCAATCCTCCTATCTCTGCCTCCCGAGTGCTGGGATTACAGAGCAAGCCACCACGCCCGGCGACAATGATCCTCTTTTGTCAAATAATGCACAGGGTTTTGGGAAGTTAGATTCATAAACTAGGAATAAAACTGACCAAACATTTCCCCAAACTTGACATTTATCTGTATTTCTGGACATGAAAGTGTTGTAATATCACTGTCTTGTGGATGGCTTAAAGTCACAAATTCCTAAAGGAAGAAATATTTATAGTTGCCATATTTACATCGATCCTCAAACTGGGAAAAATGATAATTTTTGGATTCAGGATAGATTGTGGCTTTTGCATGGAATGACATAGTAAGAGTACAAAGAAATGAAGTTGTGTTAAATCCCAAAATATAGATGAATATCAAATACATTGTGCTACACAAAAGTAGTCAGGAAAATATAAGGTATGAATTTATTTCTGTTAAATGCTAGAAAAAAATCTACCGAGAAGTTAAGGAAAGCAAATTATTGCCATCCTAAGGGAAGGTGTCAGACATACTAAATGCAATAGGTCTTTCTATAGGCAGCTCTTTGGAGTATTTTCAAGTCTTGGCTTGCAGCTCAGCACTTGGAGGTACATGTGAGGATTTAGCCACAGAGGTTGTAGAACAGGTTTTTTTTTGCTTTTTTTTTTTTTGGAGACAGGGTCTCGCTTTGTAGTTCAGGCTGGCCCTGAGCTCACTATGGTGCCCAGGCAAGCCGCTGCGAACTCAGCAATCCTCTTGTCTCTGCCTCCTGAATGCTGGGATGACAGGCATGAGCCACCACGCCCGGCACTGTGGTATGTGGTGTTGATTGTTGGTGGGCGTGTCTCCACGCCCAGCATTATATGTGGTTACCGGGGATCGAACTCAGGTCCTTGTGCTTGCGAGGCAGGCGCCGGAACCACTGAGCTAACCCTCCGGCCCCTGTAGAACAGGTTTTTAGCAGCTTCCCTTTTACAGTGACAGTTGCTACTATAAATGGGAAATGGTAATGTTCTCCTCTTGGCAATCCTGAGAGTTTTCTTCCTTTCACCATTTGGAAACTCCTGAACATTTGGAAAATGAACGCTTATTCAGAAGGGCTCTGAAGATAAGAGACACTTGTTCTCTTTCTTCTACAATGGAAAGGGATGTCAATGTGCTCTTTAGGACTTTTAATGGCCTCAGTAGCATAACTGTCCCTGGGTTAGATGGAACTCAGGAGTTTTGCTTATTCAGGAATGGACAAGGATGGAGCTCAATCAGTGTCTTGAGCAAGGATTTTCATGTGACCCCTGAGACTGACAGGAAAGACTCATCCTGAGATAAAGTGGGTCATGTGAGGGAGAGTTGTCTCCACATCATGTATTCATATGGGTCCTAAACATATACAGTGAAAGAATTGGCTCCATGTGCCTTCCTAATATTCTTTTTTTTCTTTAGAAAAGTTAGGAAATAATTGTTCAGGTCCTTGACCATTAGCTTACTTTTCTATTTTTATAATGCTTCCATTATAAAACAGGGCTGTCATGGTGAGGGTTAAATGTAAGTTGTACATTTAAATACAGGTGACTTATATTTGGGACTGTTACTTTATTTTGGCTTTTTGAAACAGGGCCTTACAAAGTTACATAATGATGCCAGAGTTCATAGTTCAGCCACTCATTATAAGGGAACTAAATGACCCATAAATTCTACTACTTATGCCCTCAGACAGAAAAGCTCTCTACAGACTCTAATGTACCCCTGTTAAGTAAAAATAAGAGACCTATCATTGTAGCAAATAATCATAGTTATCAAGACAAGTACTTTCAAATATAGATAATTATATATGGTTGACTTTCATTGCAGGATGCCTTAGTAAAAATGTGCCCTTACATTGGAAAAATATAATTCCCTCTGTTATTGGTCTAACTATCCTGAATACTTGGAGAAGACACTGACACCCCTGTTCAATGTATGCACATCATAACTTTACAAACCAAAGAATGATTTAAGACAGACTAATTTAATCACCTTGGGATTATATAAGGAGCCCACAGTGATACTTACTGGGCTTTTGAAATCCATGTGTGGCCTTAGCTATCCTCTGGGTAGATAGGGAGATGCACACTGAGATTTGTATGCCTACAAGGCAGAAGATAAAAAATAATGATCAACGCACTAAATTAAAAAAGTAATGATCAACCCAAAATTAATCCAGGTACAACAGCAGTGTTCTAAGGGTTTGTTTCACTAGTACTATTACTTGGCTGCTATTTTTGTCCTTTCCCTTGGATTAAAGGATGGCATATACCACATTGAAACCTTCACTAACTATACTCAATGGTCCTCAAATGACATTTTAACTTGGATCTCTCTTTCAAATAAAGAAGTCATGTCAATGAGATGAGCTACCCTCCATCATCAGACTTAGGCATTGTAACAGCAGTACAGGGAGAATCTGTACAGTTATAAATGGTGAATATTGTATGTACATTCTGGATCTTTGTGCTAATATCTCAATGACCAATCAAGATATCAGATACTAGGTTAATGCTAAGTCAGAGCCCAAAGCTCACTGAACTCTTTTCTTATGCTCTTGGTTGGAGATCATCACTGTCTTTTCCTGGAAGATGTGTTTGTTGACCATATTATAAAGTGTTCTTGAACTTATTACTTAGACCATGTTTATTTGGCTTCATGTCATCCAGACTTGAAGTGTATACCTACTCAGGTTGTGTGCACCTGAGATCTATCATAGAGCTTTAAGAAATATCTCTGTGACCATAGCTATGACTCCCTCCAGCCAAAAATAGCCAGAGAAAACTTTATCCATTGTTCTCTACCAGAAGTGAGGAGTATCTCTTCAGAGGAGAGGATATTATGGAAAGCTAAGTTAGACAAGAATTAGGAGAGAGAGAAGAGAGACAGACAGACAGACAGACAGAGACAGAGAGAGAGGGAGTTAGTGCACAAAATCAGACATATCAAAATTGTGATGATATACATATTTAAAGACAGCCAGTCTTCAAAATGGAAATGTGATGACCAGACATGTAGGTTTCCCTAGAGATAAACAATAATTGAGATTCTATTTTGATGAGCATTACCTAGTCCAGTGAGCCTAAACAATGCATCAAACACATAAGTTGGTGTCCAGAACACACTGGCAATACTCTCATTCTTTTCCAAGAATGCCTTTTTGTTTTTGTTTTGTATGGTCTTTAGTTTTTTTGACACAGGGTTTTGAACTCACAGTAATCCTCCTGCCTCTGCCTTCCAAGTGCTGGGATTACAGGTGCCAGCCACCACACCAGGCACTGAGGTATGTGGTACTGAGGATTGAACTTGGGACTTTGCGCTTGCCAAGCAGACACCAGAACCACTGTACTAAATTCCCAGGCAGCTCCTGTTTTTTTCTATGTTAAAAGTTACAAATGAGCTAAAGATAATGACTCTTGCCAGTATACTCTTTCTACATGCCCTGCTTTCCTACTGCATCAATGTTGTCTAAAGGACTATATTGTAATCAACTTGTTATTAATTATAAAAAGCAGCATAAAAGAATTTGAGTTAAAATTATGTGCATAGAGAAGTGTTCATGAAGAAGCTGAAATGAGAGGGAAATTATGGACACTTATTTTAGGAAGAAAGATGTAACAAAAGATCCAGAAGCTCTATAAAGATATTTCTCATTTAACAATCTACCTGCTTCAGCACTGTTCAGACTTATCACCAAGGCATTCTACTGTCTTGTGACTAGCTAGCCACTTGCACTTAGAAGTGTGTTTTGTTATATAGTTCTGTACATTTTGTTTATAGTCTCACTGTCCTTTTTTTTGGACACCTTATTTATACATCAATATAACTTTTGGTGATTGTATTATACAATATAGTACTTTAGTTCTATGTTCTGTTACACATTACTGCATGTAAGTTATGCAAATAGAGGAAAAAGGCACAAGTTGGAGTTCTTTTTCCAGGATGGGAGTCAGTGAACCTACTGCAGAAGGGTAAGATAGGTTTCTTCTTTCAGCTTCAGGGGCTCAGACCCAGCCCAGTGACACAGCTGAGGGGTGGAATAAGACACAACCTTCTTCTGTTTTGTTTTTTGTTTTTTTTTGTTTTGAGACAGGGTCTCGCTTTGTAGTTCAGGCTGATCCTGAGCTCACTATGTAGCCCAGGCAAGCCTCGAACAAAGCAATCCTCCTGTCTCTGCCTCCTGAGTGCTGGGATTACAGGCGTGAGCCACCATGCACAACGCTGTGGTATGTGGTATTGATGGTTGCTGGGCGTCAGTCACTACGCCCAGCATTGTATGTGGTTACTGGGGATCGAACTCAGGACCTTGCGCTTGCGAGGCAGGCACCAGAACCCCTGAGCTAAATCTCTGGCCCTCTTCTATATTTTTTGTTTACTGATTACACTGTAATATGAAAACTTATAGGGATACTAAAATACTTTTCCCACAATTATCTGCATGACATTTTAAACCTCATAAACCAAAAGCAAATAGTATCCCTCTCTCTTCTACAATATTATTTGTATATTCATATTTGTGCTGTGGTGTAAAAGCAGAGATTCTGTTATTTTGATATTAATTCTCCTTTTTCTCTTTCCCATCTCTGATCACTCCTAATCTCAGTTTATACCAACTATTGCTGCTGGAAAATCTGAGAGTTCCTTTCCTCATATTATTTGGCATTAATCAACTAACTGGGTTATCCATTCATGTTTATTAAATACCTTTGTATGCAAAGTACCAAACATTAGGCTAAGGTGGCATTAATATGAATTAGAGTTATAACAGTGTTCTTGCTGGAGAAAGGAGAGAAAATTTGCCAGGACTTTGGAATATTAACAATTCTATTTAGGTTTTTAGTGCATGGAATGATGCTCACTCACACCAGTGAGTAATCTTCTTTAATCAGTCTACAAATTCAAATGCTCATTTTCCCTGGAAACACCCTCACAAGCACACACAAACATGCTTTACAAGCTACTAGTCTTGTTAGTCCAGTGAATGAGGACCATGAGATTAATCAACACATTCCATAATCCTCCAAAACACAGAACATTTTCTGAGATACTTGTACTGAAGTTCCTGGTGCTGCAGCCCATGAAAAAACTCCAGCTTTGTGAATAACATAATTTGGACATATCCCCACAGTTTTGTTTTTTTTTTTTTTTACAAAATTCTTCTGTAGCATAGACAGGGATTTTAAGCTTAGTTTCTTAATCTGCGCTAGTGGCATTAGTTTGGGTTCTGACTAAATATCAACTAATATATTTATTAAAACATCTTATAGAATCTAACCAATGTTTCACAGAATTTTATGTCATGACTTATGCATTGGACTATTTTCCAAGTGATGGCCTTGGATGCAATTGCTAAAATGTGTACATTTACAGCAAAACAAATATTTCTTACTTGGGTTATGATTTAGATCTCAATAATAAAATTATCTTTGGTGCATATGGATGGCATCAGGAAGAAGAAATGCCATATTTGGGAGCTTTGAATTCCATAAAAAGACTAAGTGCACTATATGAGGAATTACAACATATGCCTCAGTGTCTGTGTAGTTGTAAAACAGGTTACTACTGATGTTATAATACGTGAATTAAAAATTAGTTTCATGCTGTTAAGATGCCTATATCATCTGAGAAGCTTCCCTGTCTACATTGGCTTTATTGTTTATAATTTGATAATTTATGGACAAATTTTAATCTCAGCACTGTGAAGAGACTGAAAAAGGACATGATGGGCTTCAAAACTCTCTGCTTGGGAATGTTGTGTGTGTTCTTTTTATCTCATATTTATACTCCCATACCTGACAACATTGAAGAAAGCTGGAAAGTGATGGCCTTGGATGCAATTGCTAAAACTTGTACATTTATGGTAAGATAAATATTTTTTTCTTTCTCAGATACTGCAATGCCAGGTTGATTAAAAATCAGTGCTTCATGAAAGTATCATCTTGTGAGAAACATAACTTGTTTTTCAGGATAAGTCAACCAAGTAGCATGAAGTATGTAAACCTTATTGCAATTTTACAATAAAGTGAGATAGCTTTCTTTTTTCTAGAGTTCATGTCTAAATGTGGACTCTCTTTATACTGTGATGTACATAAGAGAAATGGTGTTCTAAAGGAAAGTGTTTAGAAGTTTTCTATTAATTTGACTTTCACTTGTATTGAGAGACCACAGTCTCAAATTTATTTTATAATATATCTAGAGAGCACATTGGTGTTTGTACCTATCTGATAAGCTGGTATTCCTACTGTTCTGATTTTCTATCTTTAATTTAAATTGTTGGATTTCAAAGATTGTCAGACTTGGAATATATAGAAAATACTGAATTCACATAAAAAGTAGCTCCTTTGCAATTAGAAACTAGTATTTTTGAGCTCTTAAAATGTATAGGGCTTCATAAACACATCTGAAATCATTCTCCACTATCTTCCAACAATTTTTGCCTATTTATGGAAAAAGAAGAAATATTCAGAAAGGAACATGCAGCTAGAAATTAACAACTGTAAAATTGCATCCCAGAACTGCTTCATTTTCAAAATGCATAGTCTTTCCACACACCAAGTAGTCCCCAGAAATATTCCTTGGTGACAGAAAGAAGTCGTGGCTGAACACAGAAGGCAGCAGCCACAGATGGTCAGGGAGGAGGAGCCCGTGGAACATGGGGAAGAGGCTCCTGTTCTGGCCTGTGCAGTACCTGCTGTTTCTTGGAAGGCCCATCTGGCCCTGGCTGGTGTCCACTGAGTCTTTAAATATTTCCTCTACTCTCCTGAGGTTATTTTCACCAGTACTGGCTCTTTCTTTAATTCATCAGCTCCTTGGTATATAACAGAAGAATATTGGTATACAAAAGCCAGCTCCCCAGATAAACTGCTGTATAATATCCCTCATATGTCAAACATGTTTAAACCTCAGAGTATCTGCTATGGATGTATTGTGGCACAATTATATTTATTTTCTTGCCTTCAAATTAATTTCACCCCTACCTGTGATAAAAGCATGTATTTTATTATTTACTATTATGTATTATCCTTTTTTAAAAAATAGGAAGTACACATGTAATGAACTTAAATATAATGTTAGCAAATTTCAAAATCTTTTAATATTTTGGGAAGAATAGTTTTACTCTGGTCAGGATGGAATTTTGTAACTCAAAGTTATGATACCAGAAAGAATAGTTGATTTTTTTTTTTTTTTTGAGACAGGGTCTCGCTTTGTAGTTCAGGCTGGCCTGGAGCTTACTATGTAGCCCAGGCAAGACTCAAACTCAGCAATCCTCTTGTCTCTGCCTCCCGAGTGCTGGGATTACAGGCGTGAGCCACCATGCCCCGCCAAAAAATCTAATTTTAAAAAGTCATTAAATTTAATTTTAAATTAAATGTACCAATTTTGCAAAACTTACTTAAAGGCCTATTCTATTCTTATATTCAATTTTAAGAAAACACTATAAATTATTAATGAGTAATTTACAAATAATAAGACATAATGTATTAAATACTTAGCATGTGGCTGATAATCATGCATGCACGTTGAGAGTACTCACAGCCCACTAAGAGATTTATTATTATTATTATTATTGCCATAATTGTACAAAGAAAAGAGTAATTTCCTCAGTGGCCCACATCTAATAGTGACACAAGAGACTGACTCAGAAAAATGGATGCAAACTCGGACGTTGAACTTTACTGCTTGCAACAAAATTTCTGATGGCTTCTGATTCATTAAAACACAGAGGACACATTTTAAAAACATTTTGTAAATTCTCTAAAATTTTTTAAAAATTTGTAGTAGTGTTAACCTATTGTTGACCATATACCTTTTAAAGATCTTCCTTAGAGTAAACGCTCCAGTGATTTGCTACAATGCTCCTAGAGAAGCAGGTCAGAAAACACAAGAACAGCTTTTGTCCATGACATCAAATGTGGAATTTTGTCCGTGACATCAAATGTGGAATTTAAGGGTATTGGGGGGAGGGGTGTTAACTGATTAGAGTAGAAAACTAGGAAATTTGGATCAGTAATAGTGTGGTCATATGAGGGGCCAGAGGGTTAGCTCAGTGGTTCCAGCGCCTGCCGCGCAAGCGCAAGGTCCTGAGTTCAATCCCCAGTAACCACATACAATGCTGGGCGTGGAGACTCACGCCCACCAGCAATCAATACCACATACCGCATACCACAGTGCCGGGCGTGGTGGCTCACACCTGTAATCCCAGCACTCAGGAGGCAGAGACAGGAGGATTGCTGAGTTCGAGGCTTGCCTGGACTAGATAGGGAGCTCAGAAGTCAGCCTGAACTACAAAGGGAGACCCTGTCTCAAAAAAAAAAAAAAAATAGTGTGGTCATATGAATGTTTTAAAAAATTGAATTAAATAAAATAAAAAAGGAAAATATGACAATATTTTGACAAAAAGAGCAGAGGAGTTGCAAGCCATAAAAAATGTTCAGATAAGAATTTATTCTTAGTTAATAATACCATGAATAAGGTAATTGCCAGTAAAGATTTTTTTGGGGGGGTTAGATAACATTTAACGGAAAATACTGAACACTAAAATCCTTCAAATATAGCAAGCCCACTCAATAAGATCTTCACAATGTTAAAGTTTGGTTTTTGTTCATATTTTATTTTTTCCCATCTTTTTTGTACTTTCTCTTTATGCGGACTTGATGTTATTTAAAGATCTTAATGTTAAATTTTGTTTTGCTCTTACAGGGTATTTGTTTTGAAAATATAGGGATTATGAGATATGAAGAATTTATTTCTATGATATTCAAGATGGATTATACTGAACCTCTTTCAGATGAATACATCACAGTGATTGATACAACCTTTGTTGACATACCAGTACGTTTGTATTTGCCAATACGCAAGTCAGAAACCCTAAGACGAGCTATAATCTATATG
Source organism: Thryonomys swinderianus (assembly GCA_004025085.1). Taxonomy (NCBI): domain Eukaryota; kingdom Metazoa; phylum Chordata; class Mammalia; order Rodentia; family Thryonomyidae; genus Thryonomys; species Thryonomys swinderianus. Next base: position 65,733 of record PVIC010002080.1, on the reverse strand, counting down.
CATGGTGGTGCCTTCTGCTTTGGAAGTTGCAGTAAGTTCATCATCTAAAGAAGAAGAATTCCTAGGTGTATATTTCTATATATGATTTATTTTATGTAAATGTAATCATGGAAAATTATATATTCATAAGTATACCCATAGATATTAAATATCCAATAGAGAAAGGGACAAAGACATGTTTGACAAATAGCATGACTATTTTTGAATTCAGTTTTTGTTTTGCTTATTTTAGTATTGTATTTTAAAGTTTCATATTGAATGAACATACTTCAAACAAAACTAGGGCATGAACATGCCATTTTCTAAAATGTTTCCCTTTCATATAAGAATATATTTAAGAGAAGAAACTTTGAAGTGGTAAAGAGGTTTTAAATGACAAATCAGAAACGTGTGGTTTTTTGCTGTTATAAAATCATTTTTGTAGGTAATAATAAAAAATACAAGGCATAGTAAAGCTTAGAATGCAGGTTATTGTCTTGATTCTAAAAGAAAAATGCAAAACAGGTTATGAAATAATAAACTTTCTATGAAGTTATGTGTCTAGTTGTTTCTGGTGATGATTCTAAGAGATTTATATAAAAGAATTCAAAACATAAATATAAATTTACCTTCATAAAAACTTTAGAAAATTCCATTCTAAAATGCTCCAATATATGGGGAGATTTTTTTATGTAAGTAAAATAATATGATTAAATAAATGTACAAAATTGAGGAAAGTATACTCAATTATGTATTTTTTCACTCTTCCTGTATCTTATTTAATACTAAATAGTTTGAGAACTTTATAAAAATATATACAACATAGCAATTTGCTTAACCAAATAGTCATAATGCATACTAGGCAATGAGAAAACAAGCATGGGAAAAAAACGGCACATAAAAAATCTTTATTTACTATGCAGAATGCTAAAATAATTTAATTTTAACTTTAGTTTTCTTCTCCTTAGTTTCTGTAAACCAACACAGAAAAATGTAATCAATTACAAATTTCCTGGTGACTTGTTAAAAGGAAAATTTTTAGGTGACATGTAAAGATTAAATACTTTATAGACTAGCACCCAGGAAGATTCGAAAAGCACATAGTCTCATCGACTAAAGAAAGATAGTGTTTTATTCTAGGTGGTTCCCTAACACACCAGAAATGAGTATACGTCCTTATAGCTTAAACAGCTGTATCACAAGCTTGATGAAAATTTAAAGTTGAGGATCAGTCCTTGTTTATAACCCTGGCTTGGTTGGTTTGGTACAATTCTGAAAAAGAAATTGGCAAAGATACACAGCTGAAGGGAATAAAGTCCATCTTATATTTGTTCTATTCTCTGTACATTTTAAGAATTTTTTAAAATATCAAAATTAAAAAAATACCAAACTAAAAATAATTTCTAAATGGAGATAAAACATTCAGGTCTTTGACCTAGGAGAAAGACATTTTTTTTTTTTTTTTTTTTTTTTGGCTTTTTGGAGACAGGGTCTTGCTTTGTAGTTCAGGCTGGCCCTGAGCTCACTATGGTGCCCAGGCAAGCCGCCGCGAACTCAGCAATCCTCCCGTCTCTGCCTCCCGAGTGCTGGGATTACAGGCGTGAGCCACCACGCCCAGCATTATATGTGGTTACCGGGGATTGAACTC
>PVIC010002080.1:0-64006 GCA_004025085.1 Thryonomys swinderianus | reverse complement strand
AGACATTCTTTTTTATGGGAAGCATCTTAAAACTCACAGTCACAGTGGTCTATTTATTTTATGATAAGTACAGCCTTGTAAGTACAGGATGAGAGAATAACACGGAGACATAGTTTCAAAAAACAATGCTAGGAATAGGTAATATCATGTGCTACAATAAAGGTAAAAAATTCTCTTTGGGGAATATGATTTAGAGGAGAATGTTATAACATACAAACAAGCAGGTATTCTTTATGTACTTCACAGAAGCTGCACAAGTACTTTTTTCCATTTTTTGGTTTTGCTTTTGTTTTTGTATCAGAAACTTGGGACCTTGATCTCACAAGGCAGTTAGCACCACTGAATTAAATTCCTGGCCTGCTATATGGCTTGGTAAAAAGATCATTGATTTTTATCTGTATATTTAAATGACTGTTTCTCATGTATGAGAGACCATAATAAAGAGTAAAAGAGAGAAAGAAGTTCAAATACATTACTTTTCTAAGTTAAATATTTCATTATACTTTATGTGCTGTTTTATTGCATTTATACTATTAGTTTATCTTATTGAAAAGAAAGTTTTGTGTTATTCTTTTTTGCAAGATTTTTTTTTTTTTGAGACGTGTTCTCGCTTTGTAGTTCAGGCTGGCCCTGAGCTCACTATGTAGCCCAGGCAAGCTTCGAACTCAGCAATCCTCCTGTCTCTGCCTCCCGAGTGCTTGGGATTACAGGCATGAGCCACCACGCCCGGCTTGTTTTTGTTTTGTACTCTGAGGAATTACTCTGATGATAATGATTCAAAGTCTATTCACTATTGTTATTTTCCTATCCTTTTGTTATAAAATATTGTTTTGTTTTTCCATTAAAAGACCGAGCTCTGTCTGCAAAACTGTTGGTTCAGTAATGCACTGGGAAGGCCTTAAAATTTTGCATTTAAAATCCGCCTCCAGCTGTTACTGATTCTAATGGAAAGAACAGTATGCTACTGTAGATTATTTCTGGTGATCAATGAATCTGTTGTGGTTCAGAGATCTCAGAGCGTGTCCTGTCATTTTTACCTCTCCTTCCTCTCTGTGACTGTAGATTTGCATCAGCCCAGGCCACCTACCCACTCCATCTGCTAGATAACAAGCTTACTACTACTGCAGAGGAAACAGAGGACTTGAGGGGTTTTATGCCCTCACGTTTTTTTTGTTTTATTTCCTTTTGAAAATGTCTCAGTAGGTAGGCCAGGCTGGCCTCAAACTCATGGTGATCCTGCTGCCTCAGCTTCCCATTTCCTATCATTTTCTTTTCCATCCTCAGCCTTATAGCTATCCATCTGCTCCAACTTTATTTATTTCCTTGGATTTCCACCTTGAGTTAATTTGTCAAGCTTTAATTTTTACTCAGTGGGATAATGATTTGGCACTTTCAACTCACAGCTTCTGCCACTGTTTTCTATAGTAAAGTATTTTCTAGAATTCTTTCTGCCATGTATTGTTTTCTCATCTCTCATTTGAAAACAAAGAAGTAGAATAATATATTTTCCTCATTCATAAATTTCTGAAGTATTCTTGCCTGCCATAATCACCTCCAGGCTTTCGGGTTTCTGTCTCTACATATTTACTCTTGCAACCCCTTTTCTTTTCCAAAGATCCTAGTCTTCTGATATCCAGTACTGGATCCGTGACTAGATACCTGCCCGTGTACAAATGGAGACTCTTCTGACACTACAAAACACCATTTGATTTATGCTGTCTAAACAGCCTGTGAAACCAAATAAACCTCTGAATCAATGTTTCAACCTCTTGAATTCTCTCAATGAATAGTAATTATTTACTATGTCTGATTGTTCCTTCAGTCCTACGTTCAGTGTCGTCTCTCCTTCCTTCTCCATCTTGATGCTTCGACTCCTTTACCTAATCTGGTACTTTATGGTGGTTCAGAGGTTCTCCGTGTTGGTATCTCTGCTCTAATACTTTCCTGCTCACCTTATCTCATCTATATTTGATGATGGATCTTTCCAACATGAAGATTTGGCTATATGATATGATTTTTTGTTCTAATTTCTTCAGTTACTCTCATCACTTAATGAAATAAATGAAAATTTTTAGCCTTCCCAACTCCTACATATAGCTTTCCAGTCTTTGTCAATGCCTTCTCCCAGAATTTTGTTTCATTTACCCTGAATTGTTTTCTGTTCCCTGAACACTTCATAAATTTGATTTTTCTTTCAGAGTATCCTTTTTCTATCAGTTTACCTCAAGTAAACTGCTCCCTCACTAGGTGAAATACTATTTCTTTTTGGGTTTTTTTTTTGTGTGTATATGTCTTGTGTTCATGTCTCTGTGTGTGTTCTCTGATGACAGAGAACATCTGATGTTTGTAAATTTCAATTTCCTTCCTTTGCTTTTCTAAACTTTCTTTTCTTCTCTAAAGTATAAAAAATGTATTGGCAAGTTTTGTAGTGCACTCCTATGGTCCTCATACTAGGGAGACTGAGGCAGACAGGTCACTGTGAGTTTGAGGCCAATCTGTGTTTCAGAGAGAGTTCAAAGCCAGCATGAACTACCTAGTAAATCCTGTCACAACCCTCCACCCACACAGCAAATTTGCTTTGACAACTAAGAAGCAATAAGAAAATATTGCTTACTTGTTTTATCTAATTCTTTGGTTCTTATTTTTTGTCCTAAAACTGTGTTTCTACTTACAAAACACAATATAAATTCTATAAGTGAGAATTGAATAGAGAGAACTGTAATCATACAGATTATATTAGTGAATATAATGTAGTTAAAACAGTTTGAGATAAGAGTGGGAAACAAAATTTGTCTTCAGTTGCAAAATAAAAATGCACTGGGGGTAGAGTCACAGGTTACACAGACACAAACAGCTTCAAATGTAAAGATCAAGAGGTTCTCATATATTGTGCATTTTGTTTTTCATTTATGCATTTTTTTTGCTTGCACTTTTTAACTCAATCTTTAATGAAAAATTTTTTTTTTTTTTTTTTTTTTTTTTTTGAGACAGGGTCTCTTTTTGTAGTTCAGGCTGGCCCTGAGCTCACTATGTAGCCCAGGCAAGCCTCAAACTCAGCAATCCTTCTGTTTCTGCCTCCCAAGTGCTGGGATTACAGGCGTGAGCCACCACGCCCGGCACTGTGGTATGTGGTATTGATGGCTGGTGGGCGTGAGTCTCCACATCCAGCATTTAACCCAGGACCTTCCGCTTGTGAGGCAGGCGCCGGAACCACTGAGCTAAATCTCTGGCCCAAATGAAAATTTTTTTTATATTAAAGATGGATGATTTACTATTCTGTCTTCCAGACTGTCATTCTTCTAGTACTTATAATAATTTACAATTTATTAATATTTAAACCAGTCATAAAAAAGCCTTAAAAAAGCCTGAAATTTGGAATTTGGTGACAATTCTATTTTTCCCTGAATTTCTAGTATCTTGTAGGAAATTAAACAGTAAAACAAATCGGAGAATTTGCCCATTTGGTGTGTATAGGACACTGGTAGACGGAATCTGTGGGTACTTGGAGAAAGACAGGGGTGTGCTTGGGAAAAAGGGGAGTATTGGGTCTGAGTCAGTCATGTCAAAAATCACGCACATCTGAATCTGCGCTCTGACTTGACAGAAGCTCACAAAGATTCCAGCTGCTCTTCTTTAGTCCGTTTTAATGCTAACATTAATGGATCATCTCATAGTAACACATAGAGCAAACAAAAGTTTTGAGGAACCATGCTATTTAGAAAAACAACACATAACTACTCCTTTCTTTTGAATAATTATAAACGGAATTCTGGCAAGTGAAAGTGAAAGCCATCTTATTATTTCTAGTGAAGGGGCTGTTAATACATCACTCTGAATTAGAGACCCGGCCAATGGCTAGCTGTCTCCACAGGTCACACCTCTCTCCATGAAACTTGGTGACCAGAAGAGCTGAGCAGAGGAAACTGTACCGGGCCATGAGGGTCCTAGAAAGGATCATGGTGTACATGCAGCACTTGACAAGAGAAGTCTAACCCAGGTTGAGCTTCGTTCTTCCTTGCTGGGTTATTGACTGACAAAACCATTTCTTCATCCCAGACAGAAACTTAAGAAAGCAATTTCTACTGGTGATCACATCCCTCTATGTGGAAGCAGGCAGGAATAAAGGCTCTTATGTAACATCCACAAATTGCATTTCCTTCTAAGCTCATAGCTGTAACTGTTTCTGTTGCTTTTTCTTTACAGAAAGTCTTCTGACATTTCTTTCTTCATTTCAGAGCAGACAGCACTGGACTTCCTGAACAGATGGACTGCAAATAAACTTGATGCCGTGGTTGTAGGAGTGGAGTAAGAACTTGATTTTCTTTGATCATTGTTATTTTTCCTTCAACACGTAGAGGTTGGATTTACACTTTATCTATGTCTTAAATACAAATTTGAAAGATTAACACAATTTGCTTGTTGCTGTTGTACCATAGACTGCTTTTCAAAGGAACCAAGTATATTATTATTTTGCGGTGATTATATAAATCTGAGCTGCAGACCAGAGTGAGCCTTTGGGGAAACACGGTTGTTCTGAACACATTAAATTCAGGTTCAATAAAGCCTTAGTTGAATCTCAATAATATATCTGGGCAAGAAGTAAATCAGTCATTATAAATTTGAAGTATTGTGTTTTATTCCAGCTAGTGACAAAATGTTTAATTTCAGAACAAATCTAGTTTGGACTGATATAAGTGGTAAAGATTGAGACCAGCTGGAACTTTTCATCTTTTCTCAGAAAAAAGGATCTTGCATTCTGTGGTAACATATCAAGAAACTGTAGTACAGTTCAGTATTTTCTAATTGTGATATAATTGTGATGCTGGTATAATCTGAATTTCTGATATCTAAAAATTGGTTCTGAAAACTGTCATTCTCAGTAACAATTTTTTCTGATAATTTTTCCCTATTTCATAGTAGTGAAGAAGTAGAAATTCCTAAAAATTTTATTTGTTATTCCAAGGGAGTTTCTAACACTCCTCTGATTGTTGATTTTATATAAATCTTGTGAGACAGCTTTTCTTTTCAAAAATTTTTATTTGTACTTTTTTCAGTACATAATGATTAGGCTCCTCCTGGATAATTTATGTGCATACATAAAACATCTTCATTCTTTTTCATCAACTTTCTCTTCTCCCTCCCTTTCTCTGCATCTCTTGCTCCCTTTCACTTTTGCAAAAGCTCTCTCTCTTTCCCACCACCTGTCTTTTGTTTGTTTATATTTTGGGTTTCTCATGTAGGAGAATCCATGGGACTGGAGAGCCTGATTTCACTGTATGGTCTGACACTGATTTTCATTTTATAAAAGAGTTAGAAATCTCAAGCTTGGTTTTTTGATTGAAAGTCTTGTGTTCAACTGTATCTATTTGATAAATGAGAGCAACAGATACAAACACAATTGGTTTTTACTTTATTTTAAAGTTATAGACTAGCTCCTCAACATCACTTCCCCGCTCAGTTTGAAGATGGCATCACTGCAGTCAAGTTTTTTCTTCAGGATACAGTTCTATCAAAATACGGAGTAGATCCCAGTCGAGTCTGCATCTCAGGAGACAGTTCTGGGGGTGCTTTAGCAGCAGCAGTGACTCAACAGGTACATTGTATTTGTCTGTATGGTGGGAGGTAGAGACTCATTTTTACAAGTCAAATATCTAGGTCTTCTGGGCACCATTTCTTGAAAAGACCATTCTTTCTTAAAGGATTATGATGGTACTTGAGTCACAGTCAACTGATACTAGTATCACTATCTGTCTTCAGATTCCCCTGTTCCGCTGGTCTACATGTCATCGCTATGTCAATATTATGCTTATTTCAACCCGGTTCTTAGAATTGTTTCTAGTGCTCCTTTTCCCCATTAAAACATTAAGATAACTTGTCAATTACTTCAAAGGAAAACCTAATAAGATATTGATCAGGGTTGCACTGAATCAATAAATGGGGAGGATTGACACCTTAATTATTGAAATCTCCAATTGATGTATATAGTTGATTTTTATTAGTTTCCTTTCAATTTTTTAGTAATATTTTTGTGTTATCAGTGTAGAGATCATGAAAATGTTTTCTCAAATTTATTCCTGTTATTTTGAAAACATTGTACTTTGTTTATTTTCTACATATTTAGTAACAATAGATATATAATAGATTCTTACAACAGTCTTGTACTCCTTTGTATTTTTTGTGTATTTTCTAACTCCTTAAGATCTTTATATACAATACCCTCAATATTCAAAACTCTTTTCATTTTGTATATATTTTAAAACTTTCCTTTATTAGTGCACTGACTATGGCCTCCAAAAAATAATGAATACAATTATCTTGTTTTGAATCTTAGGAGGAAATTGTTTAATATTCAATGAATAAATATGACATTAACTGAAAGATTTTTAACAGCTAACTTTCATCCAATTGAAGAAGTTATTTTAGTCTTAGTTTGCTGATAGTTTTTGCATAAGTACATATTGAATTTGCCAAATCTTATAATGCATCTATTAAATATTTATGATGTATCCATTGTGATGAACATGTAATTTTTATAATATTCTTTTAGTGTAGCAAATTGTATCAAAAATTTTAAATATCAAATTAGTTAACATTCTAAGCATGAGACAGTCATGGTGAATTAAGATTCTTACATATTGCTAGTTTTGTTCTGTATAATTTATTAAATTTGGGTGTTCTCGAGGGATTGATCTTTTTTTTAAAAAATTTGTCATATTATAGATTAATGTTATGCTATGCATAAGTAGCTTCAAAAGCATTCTAATTTTCTACTTTTTCAGCTTCATTGGGATATCATTGACAGGAGATAATTATTTTGATATACACTCACATTTTTTAATGATTACAACAAGTTCATGCACCCACCAACTCATACATTTGTCATTTTATTCTATGTGGCAAGAAAATTTAAGGTACATCTCCACTGACTGCATTTTGTGGCCACAGTTGGGATGTGTTTGGTCTTTTATATTGACTCTCTCCAAGGCTTACCCTTATCTGACTGCCTATAACATTTCTATTTAATTTAATCATCTATACTAATAATATTACTTCTTTTATTTCCTTTTCAGATAGGTTGTTGCTGGTATGTAGAAATTCAATTGATTTTTGTATACTGCTTTTGTGTTCTGCATCTTTACTAAAAAAAATCTTTTTTTCTGTCTCTGTTTTTTTGTGGACTATGACTTTTTTTATATTATAGTACTTTTACACATAATTCATGAAGAGTTTTTGTTAGGAAAGGGTGTTGAAATCTGTCAAATACTTAGCCTGGCCCTGCTGAGATGATCATTAAATGCCATCCCTTATCTTGTCAATGTGTTATGCCACATTTATAAATTTGAACTTGTTAAGACACCCTTGTAATCCAGTGATGTGTATAAATATAACTCAACCTGCTAACCATTAGATATGACAAGTTCGTGTTCCCTAAAATCAAAGAATGATTTCTGCAGAACAATAGAGGTTAAAGATAGGGAATATTTCTCATGAGTAAGACTAACAAACCAACCATCAAAGAAAATTCCTGTCAATGTGCTCATGTTTATGCTCCTTCCTTTTGTTCCTAGATCTCCTGGATTCTCAGGTAATCTCAGCTTATCAAGGATCTTATAGAAGTTATTCTCTTCTTTTTGAGTATCTTCAAAAATCTCATTTTATTTGTTTTCTGATATTGGCATAGAATCCTAGCTAAGCTTTCTACATTTCATTCATTCATTCATTTTTTTTTTTTTTTTTTTTTGAGACAGGGTCTTGCTTTGTAGTTCAGGCTGGCTCTGAGTTCACTAGGTAGCCTAGGCAAGCTCCGAACTCAGCAATCCTCCTGTCTCTGCCTTCCAAGTGCTGGGATGACAGGCGTGAGCCATCTCGCCCAGCACTGTGGTATGTGGTATTGATTGTTGGTGGGCGTGAGTCTCCACGCCCAGCACTGTATGTGGTTACCCAGGATCGAACTCAGGACCTTGAGCTTGCAAGGTAGGCGCCAGAACCACTGAGCTAACCCTCTGGCCCCATTCATTCATTTTTTAAGTCTTTTTTAGACAGGTTCTTGCTTTGTAGTTCAAGCTGGCTCTGAGCTCACTATGTACCCCAGGCAACCTCAAACTCAACAATCCTCCTGCCTCTGTCTCCTGAGTGCTGGGATTATAAGTGTGAGCCACCATGTCTGGCATTGTGGTATGTGGTACTGATTGTTGGTGGCCATGAGTCACCACGCCTAGCATTATGGTATGTGGTACCGGGGATTGAACTCAGGACTTTGAGCTTTCTAGGCAGATGCCAGAACCTCTAGCTAAATCCCTGCCCTTAGGTTTTCTTATGTGTATTCTGTCAGTTTTCTTTCCACACCTAACTTCATTTAGGTTAAATTGTACTCCTTCTTTTGCAGGCTCATACTAGGTAATCCCCTTAGTCTTTAGGCTCTGGCCATCCTCTAAACATCCTAAAATCAACTTTGTGAATTACATTTTCTTTTCAATCTAAAGACTTTTTCATAGTCAGACTCTTTTTTTTTTTTTTCTTTTCGAGACAGGGTCTTGTTTTGTAGTTCAGGCTGGCTCTGAGCTCACTATATAGCCTAGGCAAGCCTCGAACTCAGCAATCCTCCTGTCTCTGCCTCCCGAGTGCTGGGATTACAGGCGTGAGCTACCACGCCCGGCACTCTTTTTTAAATAAATTATTTTCATCATTTACAACCACTGATAACTTTTATCTTAACAAAAATTTTCCCATGATGCCTATCATAGTAGCCTCTCTCTGTTCTCTTCTTCCCTCTTTTCCATCCAATTTTGTGTGACACCAGTCTTTTCTCTGAACATTCTATCAATTCAGATATGTCTCAAGGTATAACCCTTGGTTATCTCCATGGTTTTCTTGATCTGATGGCTTCAACTCTGACTTAACTGCTGAAGGATCTCAAATTTATATCTTCCAAAAAGACACTCTTGTGTTTGTATTCCATATATGAATGAATGGTCAGTAAAATCCAGCAAATCCTCACTGAAAAAAATTCTTCCAATTAATCTCTATGCTTATTAGTTAGAGTAGCATATACACAGCTATAGTATAGAGTTTACAACAAATAATTGTTACACATGCATATCCCTAGCTACACTAAATTATTTTAGAATCAGGCACAATACATTTTTAAAATAATCTCTATATTTCCACACCCCTGGCATCACCTTTATGTTCTTCATGTCTTATATCATTCTTCAGGACATTTAAGTATTTGATTTTGCTGTCTCTCTTTAACCAATTTTATTTAACAACTTGTTTTTTTTCAAGGCTTATTGTATCCAAAATATAATCTTTCACATTATCCTTCATCATATGATCTCTGTGGAGAAACTAGTCACTAAGTAAGGACACTGCCACTGCATGCCTCTACCAGGAGGGACTGATTACTCATCTTTAGAACAGGAATAGCTGGTTTTTCTGGTTGCCTGAGATGGGTGTGAGCCTGTGTGTCATTTTGTCCCCGCCCTATTTAGATAGTCACTTTTTCCCTCCTCTATAAGGTGTGATCCAAAGAAGTGAGGGACATCTATCAATGCAACATCAGATAAAAAGAGAAAAGTATAGTGAAAAGAAATTAGAGAGTTTGGTTGGGTTAGATTAAGGAAAAACATTGTGAAATTATTATTTTTTGCCTGAATCTAAGGGTATTATAAAGTTATTGAAGAGTTTTAATCACATTTGAATTAAAGCACTACTGTTACTGATGAAAAAGAGATTTTAGAATGTGGGAAATTGTGGAAAACAGAGTATTAAAATAATTACATTATAAACAGTAAATTACATTATAAACAGTATATTGCTAACACTAATTATGATAGCAATAACTGGAATGACAAAAGTCAAAGGATTTATAAAACAAAAAGAAATAGAATTTGGTTTGGAGAATCACAAATAAAAATGACTCAAGTGGCACGAATAGGAAGGTGGTCTATGTTGCATACAAGAGGAATCTAAATATAAAATACAGATCAGACTGTCACTTACTGACAATGCTGACTGAACACTAGCGATTGTGATTTCTCAGCGATGGAGGTGTTCGATACCAGGGTGAGTTTCTGAGAGTTGGGCATGTGTCTAAAAGTGAAGATGAGAGTAGTCAAACATCACTTATGCAAGAAAAATATTTGAAATGAAAATATTGGAGAAGTGGGAGGTACACTAACTTGAGTAAGTTATTAAAAAGATGAAGAAGCATGTGTGATAGTGATTCCCTCTTGTCAAATGACTTACAGGGGTTTGGGAGAATTTTTCCCCCAGGAGGGTTTCCATGGTCTAAGTTGTGGCTGCAGCTTAAATGAGGGTTAAGAAAATAATACACACAAAAAATAATAAAAAGATAGAACTGAACTAGTATTTCTTGTGGTTTGCTAGTTGATTGTTCAGTAGATTTTTTTTCTGAAGCATTCTGATGATAGGTCACTGGGTTACTTTTACATTTCCTTTGATGTCAGTGTTAGGCATAGTTAACACTTACTGAGGGCTTATAATATATCCAGGGCTTTACTGTAAAAGCTTCTACTTCCACAAAAATCATAAGCTATATTTTATTTATTGTCATAAATTCTAAATATCAGGATGTTTTATGAGGTCAGTTACTTTTTAGGTTCATAGATTTAATATGAGATAGACATGAAAATAAAAACAATACTGATTTTAGTTCTTCCTCCCCAGTTGATCAGGTATTACATCTGAGACTTTTCAGTGATGTGCTCTGTTTTTTTTTGCACACTTAATTAGAGATAAATAGAAAAGAGGATATTTAAAGAAGCAGGAAAGGAAGCAGCCATCAGCATCACAGGTAGAGAACTTTGAAGTTTCACTTCTGTGGAAATCTAGCTCTCAGTGTGGTTGCACCGGTCTTAGGATAAAACCTAATGGCCTCACATTGCAATTTATTCAGGGTGGTCTAGAGATTATTCAGATATCATGGACTGTCTGTGCGTCAATGAAATTGGGTTGAGTTGTGGTGATGAGATTGATGGAAAAGGATATTAGTGAGAATACCCATCACAGTTGCTGTGAACCTGGGAGGACTGTTTTGAAAATAACAGATGCTGAGGGGTGAATAGGACTTATCTCTGGCATCTGTTCTGTAAATACTAATTTACTAATTCCACACACATCTACCCTATGGGTGACAAGCAGTGTGTGAAATGGTGAGGACACATAGGACATTTGAATAGCAGGAGCCCAAGCCAGAGGACTAGGTGGCAGCGTGCCTTGTGAGCCAGTGTGCTGAGGACAGTGGATGATGAGGTTTTCCGTGCAGGAGCTCCAGTGTAGCCCCTGGCAGGAGCTTCCATCTCCCCTGGGAAAGTGTCCCCCTGTGGGTGGTGCCAGTGCTTTTGAGCAGAGGAAGAGGATCTATCAGTGCTTCAGATTGGCTGAGTGGAATTTATATCCATCATAGCTTTCGTGGTAGATTAGTGCTTTGTGTGGAGTTTTGAGTAAATGAACTGTGGAACGATAGAGCTTCCTCTCAATAGGGCATAATGTCATGAACATCTAACTCTTGGGCTTTACCACCAATTTCCATATAACCATTTTGGTGGGCATGGGTGAGCAAAAAATATATAGAAATGAAAATGGGTTTGGCCTACATTCAGTCCTACCATTTTTGCATGGCATAGAAATTTTTCATGAGCAACATCCAACTTAGAGATTGATGATCACTATGGTGTTAATAAACTACTCTCTTGGTGAAAATAATATCATACATATCCCATATCTTGAATATTCAAATTCAGTGGCTTAATAAAGAAGGGAGAGAGCTAATAATTTATATGGGGGTATTTTATGGTTAATATTAAGTTTCAAAGATTCAAATGTATATTATTGTGTTTCAATAAAGCAATTTTAATATGTTATTAAAATATGAATGAGCTTTGTTGGTAATCTTCCATAATCTATTCATCATTAATTTACTCAAATGTCTATGTCATACTAAAAGAGTAAAAATATTTAAATTTATAATTATAGCTACCAATGTATATATTTCCTCAACTTTTTCAAACTTGTTATTTTAGTTCTTTTCTTTTTCTGGAAATAACATCCTGAGATGACTGTTATAAATGTTTACAGTCTGGTATACGTCAGTTGCCCACATAACAAAGAATGAATATCTACTCATATGATATTTATGTGCCTTTTTGTGGATACTACATTCAGTTGCTGATGTAGTTCAGTATTTGTGTTCATTTGAGCCATTACCTTTTCATTAGCTGGCTGTTTTTGAGCCTAAATGGATGTTGGAGGGAAGATTTAAATTCTAGATAGTTCAATAATTCAATGTTGTTGCAGACCCTATTTATCTTGTGGTTGTCACTGCTTTTTGTCTCAAGTAGAGGAAGGTTGTGTTATTAAAAATTCATAAACTAAATAGCAATAATGACATTCATTACTATATTGTTTTATACTACATTTCATTATGATAGTCCCACTACAAAGAAAAAAATTAACTTATCCTGCCAGTATTTTTGGAATGCAAATCAAATAGAAAGATCCATTGTGTATTTTTTTTTTTTTGAAACTGTCTCGTTTTGTAGTTTGGAATGGTGCTGAGCTCACTATGTAGCCCAAGCAAGCCTTGAACTCAGCAATCCTCCTGTCTCTGCCTCCTGAGTGCTGGGATTACAGGCATGAGCCACCACACCCAGCACTGTGGTATTTGGTATTGATTGCTGGTGGGCGTGAGTTACCACACCCATCATTGTTGTATGTGGTTACCAGGAATTGAACTCAGGACCTTGTGCTTGTGAGGCAGGCGCCGGAACCACTGAGCTACATCTCCAGCCCACTGAGTATATTTTGGAAGGGTCAGTGATACTTAAACTGAAAGAAGTCAAAAGGTTTGGTTTTAAAAAAAAGAGTTTCCTTTGAGTAGACTTTGACATATGTAATCATACATATATAGTTATTAATATATACATATATATGTATGTACATATACGCACATATGTATGTACACACATATACACACATATATGTATGTACATGTGTGTGTGTATACACACATGCACACACACATATAAAATGTGCCCAAAATATCTGAAAAGTTTCACAGCAGTTTGACTTTGTAGTTGTTAACATTTGGATAAACCTGTGTAGTCTACCAGTGTTGAAGAACCTGGCCAGTGGGGTGCTGTTTTAACAGAAGGGAGTTGACTTTGGCCTAATCTTTAAAATTCTTAGAGAAAAAGAAAACATTGAATGCTAAGTCAACAAATGCATCATAGAGGAACTTAGGAGGGAAAATAATGATGCATAAAAAAGGTTAAGCTTAGGTAAGTGTATTTCTGGGTTCTTCTTGCCCTATATCTGTGCATATGGCATGCTGTTTTCCTTTCCACTTGTGATACTGATGGTGAAATGACTGAGGGTGGATGTTTATGGTAATCTTATTGTATTAGTAAGTCATCTACCTAACACCGCTAGAGAGTAATTTTTAGATCTGAAGGGGTTTTTGCTGGGAAACTGTCTTGATTCATTCTCATTCTCAACTTGGAAATCTCTAGAATGATGGGAGTGCACAGTGGAGGAGTATGACACTGTTTCCTTTTCTGTGGTGCCTTTTGAGTTTCACTCTAGGTCCAGACAACTACTGTGGTGAGGGGTTGACTTAGGGGTACATGTTCTAGTCCTGAGCTTTTCAATTGGAGCCATACAAGTGTTTTCATTTGTCCAGGTGCCACTGCTGCAGATGCTAGACACAAGCTGACACATTTCCTGGGTGATTAAATTGAGTTTATTTAAATTAAGCCTTAAAAAAGGTTCTTCAGCTCTGGAGGGAGAGGGGAGTTCTTAATCAAAAAGTCCACATATTTTTGGTCTTCAAATCAAACTTTGTGAGCATTAAGAATTTCTTTTACAATTCTCTGTTTTAGTAATACTTCAGCATTGTTTCAGGAAGTATATTCCTAACAACCCCCCCTCCCAATGTTTTCTGTACACTTATGGTTTTTTTTTTAATTTTTGAGACAGGGTCTCGCTTTATAGTTCAGGTTGGCCCTGAGTTCACCATGTAGGTCAGGCAAGCCTCGAACTCAGCAATCCTCCTGCCTCTGCCTCCCAAGTGCTGGGGTTACAGGTTTGAGCCACCAAGCCCGGCATTTGTGGTATGTGGTACTGATTGCCAGTGGGTGTGAGTCACCATGCCTGATATTGTTGTATCAGGGGATCAAACCAGGGACCTTGCACTTGCTAGGCAGGTGCTGGAACCACTGAGCTAAATCTCCGGCCCTGTACATTTATGTATTTGAATTATTCTGAAAATTTATCCTATGTATCTTGGTTATGTTTTTCCTTACTGAGACACAATAACTGATTTCCACACCCACAAGGTATATTTTGGGTTAGATTGTAAAAATTTCAAGTCCAGACATCCAATTCCAAGGAAAGGTGATGTGGCATAGAAGTATAACAGAGAAGAAACTGTGCATGGCATAGCAGCTAGAAATAGAGACAGAGAGAGATGAAGGGCAGGGACAGGGAGATATGCTTTCCAGGCCACGCCTCCAGCGACCTGCCTCTATGATCAGGCTTTGTCTTCTTCCTCACATTTAGGTATAAACTCATCACTGGACTAATCCCCTGATGAGTGTCACATGCCTTAGATCCATTTACATCTAAAAACCCCCACCTAGGAGCCATGAAGTTTTAGAGGAACATCTAGAGATAAACCATAACAGTATGGTGTTGGAAATGCCTGCCTAATGATCAAAAATATTATTTTAAAACAGTTTTAAATATTTTGAAATATTCAACGATTTTAATATTTTTCAATAAATAATATTATTTAGGAGTTTACTCCTTCTGCTTATTTGGTTGCCTTCTATCCAGAACTTTTACTTGTATATAGTGTCAATTTCCTCTAGGGATATTATATTTAACATGTATTATTTTCACCCATTATTGATTTTGATAAAATCTTTGTATTTACCTCTCACCTATTTTCCTTTTTTTCTATTTTCCATTCCACTCTCTTTTTTCACTCTATGTTTCTCAAATACTCAGCACATATTTTTAAAACTTTTATGTTTAAATGGCTTGACACTTTTTCATGGCAGTGAATAATATAAATTTGTGAAAATAAGTATGATTTAGAATGTCAGTGTTTTATTACTTTTCTTATTTCTGGGAGAAAATACCTAATATCCATAAGTTAGATGAGGAAAAGTTCACTTTAGGTCAAAGTTTGCAGAGGTTTCATTTCATAATTGTCTGGGTTGAAGGCAGGGTCACGTGGCAGAGGGCACTGCAATGGAGAAGCAATGCATGGCGTGGGAACCAGGAAGAAGCCACAACCTTCTTTTGATACCTTTGTATCACATCCAGGCTCCAAGCCTATTGGGTGGTACCACCCATACCCAGTGTAGGTTTTCGTTCTTTAGTGAGTCATTTCAGCCACCCACAGAACAATGATAATCCAAAGAAGGGATTAAACTAGATATCATATAGCCTTATTCCATATTCACACACCCTAGATCCAGCCACCTCTGAAAAACTCCTTCTATTAGACATGAGATTTAGGGTGGGGCATCCGGATACAAACCATAACAATGAATTCATTTAGAGTTATCTCATGATTGCTTAAAGCTTTTAAAATTCTTCTCCTGGTGTTCTGGAAACTTTGGGCTTACAAAAGTATTTTTTTTTTTTTAGGTGCAGAATGATCCTGAAATAAAACATAAAATCAAGATACAAGCTTTACTTTACCCTGGCTTACAAATGATTGATACTTATTTGCCATCTCACAGAGAAAATGAGCATGGTATAGTTCTGACAAGGGACATAACCATAAAACTTGTGAGTCTGTATTTCACCAAGGATGAAGCACTTCCAAAGGCAATGAGAAAAAACCAGCACATGCCTCTGGAATCCAGACATCTCTTTAAGTTTGTTAACTGGAGTATTCTACTTCCCGAGAAGTTTAGAAAGGACCATGTTTACACTGAGCCGATTCTTGGAAGATCTACTTACTCATTTCCAGCACTTGTGGATAACAGAGCATCGCCCTTGTTGGCCAATGATTCCCAGTTACAAAATTTGCCGCTGACTTATGTCCTTACCTGTCAATATGACATCCTTAGAGATGATGGGCTTATGTATGTCTCAAGACTTCGAAATGTTGGTGTTCAAGTAGTTCATGAACATATAGAAGATGGAATCCATGGGGCTTTATCATACATGACAGCCCCATTTTATTTACGCATAGGTCTTAGGATAAAAGACATGTATACTGGTTGGTTAGATAAGAATTTATAATTTATAATGAATATATCTCTGAATTTTAGTTTGTGACACTGCCAATGCTGTGAAAAGAACAGCATAATTTGTGTTGAATTCAGATTTCAATTAGGTCTAACAGTTTCTTTATGTCTTTAAATTAGTTAAGTTTTCTGATTTATAGATATTGCATATATTAAAATGTGGTTCTGTTTAGTTTCTCCTTACTTTGAATTTATTGTAATTATGGTAGTCCAAAAAGGGCCAATGTTTACCAAAATTTCTCAAATCAGGAGATAGTTTCCAGGTAAGCACAGAATTTGTAGACATGAATGGCCAGTGAGATTACAAGAAAAAACAAATTGCTGCTAAAACAGCATGGAAACTGGTAGACCAGATGAATTATAAGGGCCTTGGATTAGTTTTCTTTGATGTAAAGTATGACAAATAAAGCAAACTGGGGGGCCAAAAAGGAATGAAACAATCCTTTCAGTAATTGAAATCTGTTACTGTTCTGTGAATCTAGAGTTCAAAATTAATGTATCTGGGCTATAGTTCAGGCATTGGCAAGGGCCATACTCCCTCTGTGCACTCTTAATATGCTCTGTTCTTTCATCTTCTTATGAGGGCTGATTTTCCTTGAATATAGCCAACATCCTCACTTCTCTGTCTTCATGAGGCGGTTTCTACCTGTGTCAAATCTCCCTGTCTCCCACTTGAAAACATACATGTGCCTTAAATTTAGGGTTTATCTAAATAATCCAGGTTAATTTCTGTATTTCATTTGTTAATATGCAAATATTCTCAGTTTTCAACATAAGGTAATATATACTAGAACTAGGATGTAGGTATCTTTTAGATGCCATTTATGGAAAACATTGTCAATCGATTTTTTTTAAAAGCAGAAAAACCACTATAATGCAAGAATATATTCTTAATGTGTACTTGTTAATGAAGTATACCTCATTATGGAGTCAGAAAAGCTTTTCCAAGGGCCGGGGAGGGGGTGGGGTGGGTAGGAAGGGGGAAAATGAGAATTAAGTTTTGTCATATACTGGTACAAATTCTCAACGTGGAGTGTAATTGTGATGTGTATATATAATGTACCAATAAAATAAAAAAAGGAAAGAAAGCTTTTCCAAAGACTTTCAAATATTTCATATCAAAATACCTCCCCAAATAAATGACCCCTGTGGTGGTTTCTTTGTGTAGAAGCACAAGAAAGAATCAAGATATGTTATGTACAGGTACAAATTACTAATGAGAAATGTACCAATAAACTTAGTTTATTAAAAAAAAGATTTATTATGTAAAAACAAATCTAAACTACAGTAGTATGAATCTAGGGCAATGAACATAATCAGTTGGATAAAATTTAGAAGTTAAAAATTGAATAAAACATGTATGTGTTTTTAAAATTTACAAGCCAGATAATACAAAATCAATCAAAATATCTAGTTCTTCAGTAGAGATGAAATACTTTTGTCAGATCTCTATTTCATAGAATGCTATTACAATTTACAATTTCAACTGTCCACAAACGAACTAACTTCTTAAAAATGCAGAAATAAATTAAATACATTGATGTGGCATTGTTTGCTCGATTTCAACATCTTAAGAATAATACCTGTCATGACTTTCCTATCATAAAGGAAAGCAAAATAAATTCATTGAATCCATTATTTTCCCGCAGAGTTGTAACATGTAAATGGAAACGTGACATAATGTGCTATAACCAATTGTAGCACTCATGCTTCTTATTCAATTTGTTCTAAACTCTTTAAGAACATGATTATTATAATTGTTCATGGCATTTAGTCTAGTTCTTTTCTTTTTCACTACTTAATATACCAGATACTAATATTAAGGGAAAAAGCCTTGGAACTTATTGATATGCAAAAAAAAAACTGTAGAAGATGAAGCTCTCTGAAAGAACATTTTTGTTTTTGATTGTCTTGTATGAATATTTTCACAATTACTGTAAACTAAACATCCCTTCAGTGTTGTAAACATGGACACATAATCTCATTAGTAGCTTCAGATCCTTGGGCAGTAAGAACAGGGCTGGTTCACAGCTAGAGAATAGCTGGAGGAAATTTACTTCTAATTCTGTAAAATCTCACATCTTACACTGTTGGTAAAGTTTCTCCCTCCCTCCCTCCCTCCCTCCCTCCCTCCCTCCCTCTCCCCCTTCCTTCCTTCCTTCCTCCCTCCCTCCTTCCTTCCCTCTCCCTCTCCTCTCTCTTTTTTTTTTTTTTTTTGCTTTTTGGAGACAGGGTCTCGCTTTGTAGTTCAGGCTGGTCCTGAGCTCACTGTGGTGCTCTCCTCTCTCTTTTGCTGGAAAAAAGAGATCAAGGGATTCGGAACATTTCTGGGGAGAAAGACATTTTAAAGGAAACACCGGGGAACCCATTTGCATTGCATTTTTCTCTTAACTACCTACTTGTCTGCAATATCTATCTCATATTTCATTGCTTTATTCAAGGAGTGATTACCGCTTGCTCACGTGCTGAGTGGTTAAAGTCACTAGATCATTCAGCCAAATTGGCACCCTTTGATGTAGTAACATCTGGGCTTTGTAATTGGGCTTGAAATTTGAAAATATCCAGACAAAATCCTCCTATTCTGTCCAATCTCGACACTGTATTCAACACCCTAAACTTGAAGGAGGACGAATTTGTTCTGGTTGATGGTTTCAGACCACCCAGTCCAGGCTTAGCTGGCTCCAGGGTGAAAACACCATGGCGGAAGCATTCAACAGAGAAAACTTCTCAACCTGTGAATGCCAGGGAGCAAGGAGGAACGGAAAGGCCAGGATAAAATGTGTGCTGCTGGGTTAAGTCTTGAGTGATCCACCTGTTCTAACCAGGCCCACCTCCTAAACACAAAAGCTCTGAAATCAGGAAGGATTAATCATCTAAAGAGAGATGAAAGGGAGGGAGGAAGAATGGGGAAAAGACAAGAACCAATATACATCATGTAGAGGTACAAATTCCCAATGATCAATTTGATCATAATTTATACCTAAAATGTATAAATTAAATGTATAATAAATGTATAATAAACCTAATGAGTAAAAAATAAAGATGAATAAATGAACAAAAAATAAAAAAGAGTATGGCACACCTATGATCCTATCACTTTCCAAGTGTCCCATCCCTGAACACATGACACTTTGTGGGAACATTTTGGATCTAAACAATCACAGTTGTCAAGTCTATTTAGACTCCTCTTGCCTACAATAGGTGCTCCATCTTTGACACTTTTGGGGCGTACTGGCCAGGTATTTTTTAGAATGTCCTTTATCTTGTATTGGCCCTATATATTTGTAATTAGTGTAAGCGAGGCCTAAGGAAGGAAGATCACAGAGAAGAAAGGACATCCTTTTCGCCGCATCACAAAGGCTAACATCACTCACAATTGATGATATTAATTTCATTTGTTTGTGGCAGGTCTATAAATGTAAAACCACTTTCTTTTCACCTTTCCATACTTTATTCCTTTGAAGCAAACACTTCATTCCATCTCATATTCAAGGAATGGAGAAATTATCTGCTATAGGGAAGGACCTACATAGACTACTTGAAATTTTTCAGAGTAACATTTAAATCTTTTATTTTTTAAAATTCTAATATTTACTTATAGTAGTAATGCTTGTTTTTTGTTTTATTTGTAAACCTATGGTATTTGTGGATGTTCTTTCCAGTTGATCTCTGTGTTTCTTTGATAAACTTCATCCCATGAGCTTTGAACCCTTCCATATTTATAGCATTAAATCTATTCAAGCATCCTCCTGTACCTATTCTAGTATGGTCACACAAATTGTTTGAGCCATTCTCTTATTTCTTCAAAGGTTATCTCCTCAAAGGAGAGTAATATTTAGAAATAAACATGTGGGTACTGGGCATGCTCATTGACACTTTTTTAAAAAAATAGTTGTACTGTAGCTATATTTTCAGAGGATGAGTCTCACAGTGTCATTTGTTGCTAGTTGTCTGTATAAACATATATGTTTGATGCTCACCATCCATGTTTATATCTATGTCTCCAGCAGGTTGGCTTTTTGATACTTTCTTATTGATATTTCAAGGAAAGAAATCATATGGATAAGGGTGTTGAGTTCTCAGATATTAATGGTAGTCTGTACTATGTTTATCTTTGAAATTAATTTTCAATGGATAGAAAAATCATTCATGTATAGAAACTTTCCTTTTGGTTTAAAAAGAGCTACATCTATCTGAAACAACTTTTATTTTTTCTTTAAGTATTTTTTTGTTCATGTACAAAGGATATTTTCCAAATCTAATTTTACTGGAATTTATCATTATTAGCTATTTTTTTACAAATTTTTTCTCCAGACAAGTTGTTTGTCTCATTAATATTTAGTTGCAAATCTTTCAAAGTTTATTTATTCTAATTGTAGAAACACCCTCTTGGATTACACTCTTACCAACTGTTCCATTACATGTTCTTGCTTTAGCTTTTCTTCTATAGGATGTTTCACCACAGTTAAAATTGTTTAATTTTTTGTTTGCATTTCCTTATACATTTATAAATTCTTTCAGTTCTGATTTATGTTGCACTTTAACATGATGTGTCTTTTTTTAATGATTGACTAATTAAAAATATTAAAACAGTTTACATCTAGTGTGTGTGCTTTCATTTTCTGTACTGAGGTTACTTTGCTTATTATTATTTGGTCTTATAGTAATTTTAAGTAATATTTAAACTTACTTATTTTTTTGTTGTTCATTAATGTTTAGTAGGAGCTGACATTCTGCAATACTTATTTTCATCCTCATAGCTCTTGAGCTCCTTCTTCTGTTGGTTTTGTGAAATGTTACCTACTGTTCACATAATGTAATTGACTTCATCTCCTCCCATCCTGTTTCCACAGCGTGCTCTGTGTGGAACTCTGATGTGGAACAGCATTTGATAGGGAGGTACTGAATAGAGGTTTCCAGACTTTTCCATCCCCTGCACAAGGAGCTAGGATAGCTTGTGCTCACCCACTGTTAGCATGTGGAGACCCCTGGTGGATTGAACTGCTGTCCCAAATGTGTAGCTGTGGTTTCAGATCCTCACCAGACAGATTCCACCTGATCTGCTAAATATCCTCTGTTTCTCACCCTATTCCCTCCTGCATGAAGCTTAATGCCCCATAAGCATTGTAATTGTTGGTAGATTGTTCCTGATGTTGACTTGAGATTTTGTTGGATACCTTATATTATGCTATCCACAGATACTTATAATTTTTATTATCTCAGTTTCTCTGTGTGTTCTTCTGGGGAAGTTTAAGAATTCCCAAAGGCTAAGGACCCATAGGGAAGATTTTAAGTCATATTTTAATAACTCATAGAAAAAGAGGAAAAGTAAATGTAGAGAAGTTTGCAATAATGCAATTAATAAAATTTAGTACTTTAAACATATTGAGCTCAGTACTAAATAATCTCAGAATACACAATATATCCTTTTGCAAATATATGTAATGTATTTTGTTTATTTGTTTCTTTGTTGTTTGGTTGGTTTTGGTTTCTTGAGACAGGGTCTGTTCGGGTTCAGACTGGCCTTGAATTCACTGTGTAGACCAAAATGGCCTCAAACCCACGAGGATCAATTACCTCAGACTCCAGAATGCTGGAATTTAAGGTGTGCACCACCACATTCCACTTACATAAAAGATTTTTTAAAAATATTCTTTGTCTTATGATAATTACCAGCAAATTTCAAATGATAAGAAATATACACAAAACTTCTGTCTGCAGCAAATTTCAACTAGAATTTTTTTTGTGTGTGATAATGGAGATTGAAACTGGGACCTTGTGCTTCCACAGTAGACATGTAGTAAAGGTTGAACTAAATCTCCTGCCTCAACTAGAAATTAAAACAAAATCATCATTAGAATAATTCCATCGTTTGTAAATAAAACATAATATTAAATAACTCTTGGTCAAGAACAGTTCTATAGAAATAAAAATCTGTTGTGAATTGAATGATAAAGAAAACACTGCATGCATACCAAAACATGTGGGATAAAGTTAAATAGATCTTAAAAGAAAATTTATAGCTGGAAAGCAAATATTAAAAACAGAAGAAAATATGAAGATGTGTCACATACATGTAACAAATTCCAGATGATGATACAATCATTAAGTATTACAAACATGAGCTAACAAAAATTAAAAATAAAAGAGAAAAGAAATAAAGTTCATTATCAATGAGCTAATGATCCCCTGACAGTATCCTTTTATGTTTCACAGAGCCTCTTCTGCACGACATACTGTGATCACACACAACATTGGAGAATTTGTACCAGTATACGACACAAGTTAATTCTCATTTTGCCCATACCCCTACCCACCCCACAAACCCCACATAATTTAAATCTTAATATGCTATGCTAAGCATATACAAAACATATAAGCTCTAAATTAAAATACTAGGCTATCAAGTGCTAAATATAAATTCAAATCAGATGTTTTTAGATATCACAAAATAGTTGTTAAACAGTAAATTTCTGGTTATATATAAAACATACCAAATCAAACCATTAAGAAATGGAAAATGTAAACAGATTAAATTGATAACAAAAGCCTCCCAACAAAGAGAAGTCTGGGCTTTGCTACTGAATGCTATTAAACTTTTAAAGAACCAATGCCAATTCTTTTCCAATTATTTAAAAAATTTAAATTTTATGTCCCTGTTCCCCTTCTCTCCCTTTCCATCCTTTAAAAAGGTGTATTATTCCTATGGAGTCTACTTCTCTGTTTCTTAACATGGCTCTATTTTTCTCTTTATTTATATTTTGAATCTCTCATGTTAGAGAGGTCATGAGATATTTAACTTTTGCAACTGACATTTGGCTCAGAATTAAAGTCTGAGGATTCATTAGTTTTCCTGCAAATGACTCAAATTTATCCTTTGTTATGGCTGAGTCGTTTTGCATTGGATATATGCACATTTTCTTTTCACAGTACCGGGGATTGAACTAGGGTCCTGCTTCCAAGGCAGGCGCGGTACCACTTGAGCTAAATCCCCAGCCCTATATGCACATTTTCTTTATCCACTAATCTATTCAGCAGTTAGATCATGTACATGATTTACTCATTGTCAGTTGTGCCGCTATAAAAGTAGCCATTCACGTATCATTGTAATAGGATAAATATTTGTGTTCTGTGAAGAAACCCAGCAAAGATAAAGCTTGGTCAAATGAAATATCTATTCTTACTTCTTTTTTTCAATTTTTGTTTTTTATTAGTACATATTTGAAGTGTATAATGATTACATTCCTTTCAGGGAGTTGGTACATTCATGCAGACATCTTAATTATTTTTTCATTCTTTTTCACTCCCCCTCCTATCTCATGGTCTCCTTGACTTTTGCAAAACATCTATTTCCTATTATTTTATTTTTCTCTCTGTATTTTAGACTTCTCATATAAGAGAAACTATGCTTGCATATATGGTTTATTTCACTTTTGATCTCAGACTATCCATTTTCTTACAAATTATTCAAGAGTATTCTTCTTGTACATGGCACATTTTATTTATCTACCCATCTGTCTCCATACTGTTTTCCAAAGTGGTTTAATTAATTAATTAATTAATTAATTAATTTAGTGTTTTGAGACATGGGCAGGCTCACTTTATAGTTCAGGCTGGCCCTGAAGTGGCCTTGAACTCTTGGCAATCCTCCTGTCTCTCCCTCCCAAGTGCTGGGATTATAGGTGTGAGCCACCATGCCCAACATTGTGATATGTGGTACCAGGGATAGAACTCTGGACATGCACTTGCCAGACAGACACTGGAACCACTGGGCTAAATCGCTTTACTGTATGTTTCTATCAAGAATATATAAGGCTTCTTTCCCATAACCTCACCAATGTTTATTTTTTGAGGTTTTTCTCTATTTGTTTTCTTTTTTTTTAAAAAAATTGATTTTGTTTTTGTTTTTGTTTTTTTTTTGTTTTTTGTTTTTTGGAGACAGGGTCTCGCTTTGTAGTTCAGGCTGGCTTGATTTTTTTTTTTGAGACAGGGTCTTGCTTTGTAGTTCAGGCTGGCCCTGAGCTCACTATGTAGCCCAGGCAAGCCTTGAACTCAGCAACCCTCCTGTCTCTGCCTCCCGAGTGCTGGGATTACAGGCGTGAGCCACCACGCCCAGCTAAAAAAAAAATTGATTTTATTGGTATAGTTTATATACATGGTATGATCACACTCAACATTGACAATTTGTATCAGTACACAACACAAGCTACTTCTCAGTCCCCATCCCCCACCCTTGAATTCTTGTTAATGGCATTCTTACTAGGGAAGGTAGAATCTCAGGGCTGATTTCAATTTTACTTCATAATTGCTATAGTTGCTGCATATTAAAAAAGATTTTACTAGCTACTTGTATTTTTCACCTGATAAATGCCCATTCATTGTAATCGACCTATTTTGATTGGGCCTTTTATTTTGAGGGAACTAAATTTTGAAGTCTTTTATATATTCTAGATATGTCCTTTGTCTGAGGAACATCTGTGGAAGACCAGATGGGAAGAATGAGATCTAATTGGCTTCCTCAGCGAGCACTAAGACACAGGACGTGCAAGCGTGCTGACAGGCTACAGGAAAAAAATAAAAATACCTGACCTTAAGCTGTTTACAAGGAAAAGTACTATGGAGGGTGAGAGGCAGATGATTCCTGTGAAACCCTAATCACTTGTCCCCATATCTGAGTGGATAAAGCTGAGGTACACCCATCATGTTGAAGGGAGAAGGGAGACCCTGGCCCCCAGATTTTCACCTGTTTCTGTGTCTCTCTGTTTTTAATTTGCTTGACCCTCTAACCTTTGATCAGGTTCAAGTTTGTAGGCTGGTTCCCACAAACATCTATTCAATTGTTTCCTATTCGTTGTCTTGTCTCTTCACTGTTTTCTTTGCTGTGCAGTTTTAAAATTCAACATCATCCCATTTGTGATTGTTGGTGCTATTTCTTGTGCATTTGGGGTTCTGTTCAGAAAATCTTTGCCTATATCAATGTCTTCAAGAGTTTTACTGATTTTTTTCTTCCAATATAATGAGTGTACCTGTTTTAATATCTAGGTGTTAGATAAATTTTAATTGCAGCACCTGTTGAAAGGTATGGATCAAGACCCATTCTGCTTGTGGATAATTTCCTTAGCACAACTTGTTGAAGAGGTTATCTTTTCTCCAGCATATGCTACTGGCCTCTTTGTGAAAAATCATCTGGCTGATGGAGCTTGGGGTTGTCTTCTCACCCTCTGTTCTATTTGGTTGTTTAATATGTCTTTGTGCCAATATTTTGTTGTTTCTATTACTGTGGCTTTGCAGTATAGCCTAGTCATTGCAGAGCACCCAGAGGATTCTGGGCTCTGTTGTGTGTGGGGTGCTTCTGGGTACTGCAGGCCCAGAAGTGGAATTCTCTGGCTTCCAGGAAGGGTGGGCACAGTGATAATTAAGGCTACTGTAGTACAGCACGCAGAACCTATCAGGTGCTGTGGATTAACTAATGGTCAGTTAAGTGGAAAGATCAGCTGAACTGAGTTAGTTTGGTTCTCAAGACCCACCTGAGGGTTGTAACCAGTGGTACAAGACGAGAATAGGAGGGAAAGATGAGTGCTATGGATTTTCCTGGAGAAGCTTATTGCAGCTGGTTTTCCTGACAGGGACTTGCCTGTTTTTGGAGAAGGAGCTTGGTTCCTCACTGTCACCAGGTATGGTTGCTGTTCCCTTTGGGAAGCTCTGATTTTCACCTTTAATGTTGCTTCCTGGCTCTAGTGTAGATCCCTTAGCCTTCTGGCCAGACCCTTTACCTCACTGGCACAGTCTTTCTCAAATCCATCTTTAGGGCTTCCCAATGCAGATTCTTGGTACACACTCATGGAGGACATGGCTGTGGGCTCTAGGCCTTTGGCTGAGACTTGTGAAGGCCATCGCCCTTGGTCTCTAGCACATGGATAGACTCTTGCACTCCTCTACACTTGACTTTTTGGGTGAGTATTACAGAATAATCCTATAAACTACATGTGTTCTGTATTACATCTCTTGAAAACCACTGACTATAAGGGCACTTTGATATTTGTGCTGATGGAAGGCACAGGGAAACTTCCTGGTACCGCAGACATGGTGAAAGTAGTGTTCTGGGGAGTTAACTGTGAATCATGATGGGGGAGTTGGTACACTGAAGTTTCTGGGTGCTGTACCTCTGCGGTTGAGGCATTCAGTTTCTGGGTACTACAGTGGGGGGAGAGGGAGAGTCACATGGAACATTATGGGTAGAGTAATGCAGGGTGTTGTGGGGAAGCTAAGATTTGTGCCTATGGTGGAACATCCATAGTCTGGAATAATCAGCAGGGGTTCACCGCCAAAGATTCTATGTATTGTTCTATGATTTCGATGTTGGGTCCCAAAATCTCCATGCCACCAGTAAGCACACCAGAATGTAATCAACAAAGGCACTTTATTATTCCACTGCATGCAGAGGAGGTTCACCATAGCAGACCAGTGACTACGTCCCCTTGCAGCACACACTTTTTATAGACAATTTTAGGTCACACACATGCAGGCACATTTCTTTACATGATTGATTACAACAGGGCTGGGATTGTACTTGTGTTTTACTATTGGGGGATTGTCCTCATCTTATTCGACCCCTTAGCAACCAGGATCTGCTCTGTTGTTTCCCTTTGATCTATTTTCAGGCAACAAACCTCCTGTGACAGATCAGTGTGAGGACAGGCAATTACCCAGTTACCTCTGTATCTGCAAATTTCCCAAACTTTGATTGGGAAGTGTCACTGTGCTCACTGATCTATCTCAGATGACTTTCTATCCCAGATGAGGGGAAGTCATAAAAGTTAAGTCTACAGATTTCCCTAACAAGGCACAGCTTGACCTTCTAAGCCCAGGGTGGGGAAGTTGAGTCTCCCCCACTCTCTTCACCTTATTCCAGTTTTGCAACAGTTATATAGAAACAGGGAGGCAACATACTGATTTACAATCCTAGGTTCCACAGATCTGCTCCCAGGAACTTATCAGTTTCCATGGTAACAAATAGTCACTAGTAATTCAGTGAGTAGGGGGAGGAAGCTGAGCAGAAGATTGGGAGGTTACAATTTACCACACACAGGTGTGCTGCCAGTTAACAGATCTTTTAAGTGGGGGTCACTTAACATTACAAAGCAGCTAGAGGAACCAGGCTCCACAGGGTAAACAAATGGCTAATTAAATCAAAGGCTACTATCATTCACAGTTCTATCTCTGTAACATATTGTAAGAGAGGGCCTGCACCAGCTCAGGTCCTGGTTATCACAATTAGGTTTCCTGCTGTATTTCTGCAGTCAGGTTTCCCATGATATGGGCATGCAGTCTCCTGGGTACTAGTCTGGAGTGCAGGCTGTCAGGCATGAATTCTGAGTACTATAGTTCTAAGGTGGAGGAACTTAGAATCTGGATACTACAATACTATAATGGGGGGGTTGTTACATGGAGGATTATGGGTACTGTAATATGGGTGTTGTAGGGGAGCTATGGTTTCTGCCTAAGGTGGGATACACATAATCTTCTGTCTAATGTAGGCTGCTGGGGTCACTGCCAAGGATTGTAGGTATTATAGTTCTATGATTGGGTTCTGGGTACTGTAATTCCGAGTGTGGGCTATCACAACTTCAATTCTAGGTATTGTAATCCTGCAGTGGAAACACTTGGAATCTGGGTATTGTAGTCCTGAGTGTGGGGTGTCAGGGCATGAATTCAGGGTCCTATAATTCTGCGGTGGAAGCACGCAATTTCTGGGTACTACAATGGGGGGAGTGTCACACAGAGGATTATGGGTACCATAAGGGGTGTTGTAGGGGAGCTAAAGCTTCTGCTATGGTGTGGCATACATAATCTTCCAAGTAATGTACTCTGTGGGGGTCACTGCTAAGGATTCCAAATATTGTAGTTCTATGATTGGAGCATGCAGTCTTCTGGGTAGTGTAGTTCTGAGTGTGGGCTGTCAGGTGAAGAATTCTGGGATACTATAGTTTAGGGTGCATACCAAAGATTGTGGGGTGGGTTAGCAAGTGCAGTATTCTGTGATCTTTAGCAGGCAATGGTGTGGAGTCAGCAGCTGTTGTTACCGACCTCCACCTGTCATTTGCCCTAGTGAGCTAGACTCCTCCATACCCTCTAGCCAGTGGGAGAAAAGGGCCAAGAAGACCAGACTACTTGGTCATTGCCACTGGTGTCCAGACGGCCACTACTGCCATTGGCCCCAGGTTCCTCTGACATTGAGGTACCCAATTCTGAAGCACCCTTCCCACAACCCTCCTCCTCCAAAGTCTAGGTCCTCCCCTCTTCTTACCCTTCCCATAGACACATGAAGTTGAGGTGTCTTAACCAGGCCTTCCCCAACCAGATTCCATCCCCCTGCATTAACACACTAGGTTGTTCCCAATCCTAATGCTTCTGGGCTGTAAACTGCCTCTTTCTGAGCCCAGGCCCACCCTCTGGGTGACTGGGTCCACCCATCCCATGAAACAGCCACAGGACTCCCATAGCTGAGTGGTGCTGGGCATAACTCACCCCCAACAGTCTTCATTCTTTCCCGTAACCTGCCCTGTTTTGTCCAGTCTTAGAGCTCCTTGGCTATGGTCTGCTCCTTCAGAGCTCAGACCCGCCTTCTTCTGTGACCCAGGCCTAGCTGGCACACAGCAGAGGTGCCCTGTTCCTGTCCCTCCCCATTTTATAGTCAGCCTCCACCCTCTCTTGTGACCTCTATGGTTATGTCCAGGCCTGGTGATCCTGGATTAAGCTGCTTCTCTTCCTGAACCCAGGCCCCGTCCCTCCCAGGACTCAGCCCTGGGGCACCCAGAACTCGGTGCCCTGGCCATGCCCAGCATACAATAGGCTGCCTCCACCTCCTCCCACAAGCTCACCTGCTGCGTGCACACTTCTCTGGACTCTTCCCACCCCTGACCAAAGTGTTTCAATCAGCAATGCTTTATGTGCAGGAGAAAGAGCTCTAGAGGGGTCACCATGGAACACTACTTGGTCTCTCCCATCAGCTTGGAAGGAGCCTTCTACCTTCAACTGGGCCTTCTCCCTCAGGCAGATTGAGGGTCAACACATCTGGGCCTCATTAACCTGAGGTCTCATCTTCTCACCAATCCCACCTCAGGCCTCCTCACCTTCCTAACAAGCTTTCCCAGCCTCACAAACCCCATGTCTCACCTTAGTGCTAAGCCTACTCAAGGCCTGTCCAGTACCAGGCCTCATCTGCCAAGCCTGCTCCAGGCTTAGAAATGCCAGCATTTACCTTCTACCAAGTACACCCCAGCTTCCCAAAACACAGACCTCAACTTCCTGCCAAGCCCACCCCAGATCTCAGGGATCCCAGGTCTCACCTTACTGCCAAGCCTACTCAAGGCCTCTCAGTCCCAGGCCTCACCGTCCTGTTACGCTTGCCCCATCCTCACCAACACCAGGCCTTAACTTCCCACCCCTGCTGGCCCCATGACACACATCCAGATCCCTTTTCCCTTCCTGGATCTCACACTCCTGCTGCTCAGCATAGGAGGAGCCTAGGGCAGGTATTGACACCTTGGATTGGTGAGACTGGGGCAGGCTTGGCAGTCATGTAAGGCCTGGGACCAGTGAGGCCTGGGGTGGCCTTGGCAGGAGGGTGAGGCCTGTGATTAATGGGGCATATGGTAGAGTTTATAGGAAGGTGAGGCCTTGGACTGGTGTGACTTATAGCAAGTTTGGCAGCAAAGTTAGGTCTGGTGTTGTGAGGCTGTGGTGGGCTTGGCAGGGAGGGGAGGCCTGGGAAGGGTGAGGCTCAGTGATGATTTGACAGGAAAGTGACACCTGGAGTTTGTTAGACTGGGACAAGTTAGTCTGGAAGGAGAGTTCTGAGACTGTGAGGTTCATGGCAGGCTTGACCTGAATGTGAGGCCTAGGACTCATGCTGTCTGTGGAGAGTTTGGTTGGAAGGGTAGGTCTGGGGTTTGTGAGATTATACAGGGTTTGGTAGAAAGGAGAGGCATGGGCCTGGTGGCCTTTGTGGGAAGGTGAGGCCTGGGGGCCTTTAAGGCCTGTGACAGGCTTCATAGGAGGGTGAAGCCTTGGAAGGGTAGGCTTACTGCTGGACTGGGGGGAACATGACACCTGGGGTTTGTGAAGTTGGGGATTACTAGACCAGGAGGAGAGGACTGGGACTGGTCTATATGTCTGTATGGCCAACTTGGCAGGAAGGTAAAGCCTGGGACTGGAGAGGTCTTGGTGAGTTTGGTAAGGACTGTGGTTTGTGAGCCTGTGAATGGCTTGGGAGGAAGGAGAGGCCTGGACTTGTGAGGCCTGGGGAAGGCTGAGCAGTAATGTGAGGCCTGGGGCTAGTGAGGCTGGGGCAGCCTTGGCGGGAGAATGAGGCCTGTGATTTGTGAAGCATATGGTGGCCCTCACAGGAAGATGAGGCCTGAGATTGGTGAGGTTGGTGGCAAGTTTGGCAGGAGGATGATGTCTGGGTTTTGTGAGGCTATGATGGGCTTGGCAGGAAGGTGAGGTCTGGGATTTGTCAGGCTGGGGCAGACTTGGTGGGAAGCAGAGGCCCTGGACTGGTGAGGCCTGGTGCAGACTTGGCAGGAAGATAAGTTCTAGCATTTGTGAGAATGGTTCAGTGTTGGTAGCCAGTTGAAGCCTGGGGTTTGTGAGGCTGGGGCAGGCTTGGCAGGTATGTGAGGCTTTGCACTGTTGAGTGTTGAGGCAGGCTTGGAGGGGAGGAGGGGTCTATAATTGGTTGGATGTATGGAAGCTTGGTAGGAAGGTGAGACCTGGGTTTTTTGAGGCTGATATGGGCTTGGCTGGGACTGGTAAGGCCCATGACAGGCTTGGTTGAAGGACAGGACTGGTATTGGTGCAGCCTATGGAAGGCTTGGTGTGAAGGTGAGGTCTAGGATTGCCAGTCTGTGGTGAGTTTGGTGGGAAGGTGAGACCTGTGGTTTATAAGGCTGTGGTGGTCTTGGCAGGAAGGAGAGGCCTGGACTGAAGCCTGGGACAGCCTTGGCAGGAGTGTGAAGCTTCTGATTCATGAGGCTTATGTAGGCCTAACAGGAAGGTGAGGTCTGTGAGTTGAGAGGTCTGTGGTGAGTATGGTGGGAAGGTGAGCTCTGGGGTTTGTGTGCCTGTGGTGGTTTTGGCAGGATGTAGAGACCTGGGTCTCAGAAGACTGTGGTGGCCTTGGCAAGAAAGTGAGACTTAGGATTTGTCAGGCTCTGCTAGGCTGTTGGGAAGGAGAATCCTGAGCAGTTTTGACAGGAATTTGAGGTCTGGGAAAGGTGAGGTCTAATGCTGGCTCCGCAGGAAGGTAAGGCCTGGGATTTGTGAGGCTGGGGTGGGCTTGGTGGGAAGGTGAGATCTCATGCTGCTGAGGCCTATGGTGGGCTTGGCAGGAAATGAGGCCTGGAACTGGTGAAATGTGGGTTGGGCTTGGTAGGAGGGTGAGGCCTGGGAAAGGTGTAGCCTAGTACTGGCTTGATTGGGAATGTGACATCTGGGGTTTGTGAAGCTCAGGTGGATTAGGTGGGAAGGATTGGTTAGGTCTATGGAGTGCTTGGTTGGAAGGTGAGGTCTGGTATGGGAGAGGTCGGAGGCAGGCTTGGTGGGAAAGTGAGGCCTAGGACTAGTGAGGCCTAGTGCTGGCTTGGCGGGAAAATAAGGTGTAGTGGTTATAAGGAGGAGTAGGCTGGGCCAGAAGGTGAGGCCTAGGGATTGTGAGCCTGGGTTGGGCTTGGCAGGTTAGGGAGCTCTGGAACTAGCTAGGCTTGGAAGAGTTTCTGCAGCAAAATAAGTCTTCAAGATTGTGAGGCTAGAGTTGGCTTGGCATGAATGTAAGGCCTGGGATGGTTCAGGCCTCTTGGGGGTGGGCGGTGTGCTTGGTGGGAAGTTGAGGGCCTGGACTGTTTAAGCCTTTTGCTGGCTTTTATGAATGTGAGGCCTGGGGTCTGTGATGCTAGTGCAGGCTAGGTGGGAAGGTGAGGCCTGCAACTGCTCAGGTCTGGCGGGTTTGGTGGGAAAGTGAGGCTTGGCTTTTGTGAAGTTGGGGCAGGCTTGGCAGGGGGGAGAGGTCTAGGATTGGTGTGGCTTATGAAGGCTTGGTGGGAAGGTAAGGCCTGTGGTTTGTGAGGCTGGGGCATGTTGGGCCAGAAGCTAAGGCCTGGGACTGATGAGGCCTAGTGCTGGCTTGGCAGGAATATTAGGCCTGGAGGTTATGCTGATGGGGTAAACTTGGAGGGAAGTTGAGGCCTGGGACTTGTGAGGCTTCAGTCTTGGATGGTGGGAAGGTGAGGCCTGAAAGTCTTACAGGCCAGTGGTAAAGGGCAACCCTCAATCAGGAGTCAGATTAGTTTAGGATGAACTTTGAAGTCAGTGCTGATGTTAGATATTGGTTAGGTTCAAGCTTTTTTTTTTTTTTGAGACAGGGTCTCGCTTTGTAGTTCAGGCTAGCTCTGAGCTCATTATGTAGTCCAGGCAAGCCTCGAACTCAGCAATCTTCCTGTCTCTGCCTCCTGAGTGCTGGGATGACAGGTGTGAGCCACCATGCCCGGCACTGTGGTATGTGCTATTGATTGCTGGTGGGCATGAGTCTCCACACCCAGCACTGTATGTGGTTACCAGGATCCAACTCAGGACCTTGTGCTTGTGGGGCAGGTGCCGGAACCACTGAGCTAAATCTCCAGCCCCTGGGACAAAACTTTTAATTTATGAAGTGCAGATTCAGGCTATTTCTTTATGTTCCTCTGTTTTGACAAACAACTTCAATGAACTATTTTGGGAATTTATGAACTCATTTGTGTGAATTTTCACAACTGGCATTTTGGTACAATCTGCCAGGCACAGTCAACTCCACTGATAGTCAATAGTGGTTTTACATGAAATATAACTCTATAGAGTTGCTAATTTTTAGGAAAATATTGTTAGCAAATACAGGTTGTACAATGATATGAAAATTATATTTCTAGGAATTTCTTTAGCATATTCATTTTCAAATTCTTTCATTTATAATATCTTTCCACAAAATATGTCATAATAGGGCCGGAGGGTTAGCTCAGTGGTTCTGGCGCCTGCCTTGCAAGTGCAAGGTCCTGAGTTCGATCCCCGGTAGCCACATATAATGCTGGGCGTGGAGACACGCCCACCAACAATCAATACCACATACCACAATGCTGGACGTGGTGGCTCACGCCTGTAATCCCAGCACTCGGGAGGCAGAGACAGGAGGATTGCTGAGTTCGTGGCGGCTTGCCTGGGCACCATAGTGAGCTCAGGGCCAGCCTGAACTACAAAGCGAGACCCTGTCTCAAAAAGCAAAAAAAAAAAAAAAAGTCACAATATTTCCCTCAATGTAAATAGCTGTTAAAGTGTATTTTCAGATTTTTAATTTAGTGACAGCACTTCAGTTAATTTTTATTATTTTTTGCAATACCGGGCATCAAATTCTGGCCCTGTGCTTGCAAGATAGGCTCAGTGCAACTGAGCTAAATCTCTGGCCCTTAAAGAAAGATTTAAAATCCCACAAATCAACATTTTTCATCAATCATGAATTCATGAAGATTTTTTCAGTGGTCTCTGAAATTTCTATAAATTATATACTGAAAAGCAGAGAATCTGGATTGTTTTTATTTACATGACTGCTCGCACCTGAAATGCTGTCAGAAATACTTAATGGAAATTTGTATTATTCTTCGTGGAGTTTTTATTATTATGCATGTATGTATGTATGTATGCATTTATTTTTGCAGTACTGGGGATTGAACTTGGGTCTTTGTGCTTCCAAGGTAGGTGCTGTACCTCTTAAGCTAAATCCTCAGCCCTATACATATTCTTAGAGTTAATAATGCATTAATTTAGCATGTAAACCTTTAGGATGTGTATAATGTATGTTATATATATTTTTTTGAGACAGGGTCTTGCTTTGTAGTTCAGGCTGGCCCTGAGCTCACTATGTAACTCAGGCAAGCCTTGAACTCAGCAATCCTCCTGGCTCTGCATCCCGAGTGCTGGGATTACAGGCGTGAGCCAACATGCCCTGCTGTTATTTATTTATTTATTTTTTTTGATGAGCGTTAGTATTTGGGATAGCCATACTGTTTTTATGCATGGAGTTGGTTTTGGGATGCACACTCTTGCCCTTTGATTAGGCTGCCAGTAAGAGTCCAGAAAAATACAAATCCAAGTGGTGTTTAGATGATTCCTGTGTATTTGTCATCAAGTTCTCTTGTCAGGGGCATCATTTGGAGGAAGAACCTTTACAGCGTATGATGGAGGCAGAGTGGGCTTCATAGTGGAAGGTTGACAGGCGGGGTTGGGTTTGCATTCAGATCGAGAGCGGTGTTACTGTTGATTTTCTTCTGTATTCAGGTTCAGTTTGTCCAGGAAGGTGAGGAGTATAGGTTGGAGTAAGTTGAGAGCTAGTGGGGTTGTGCCTCTCCCTCCAGAATGGAGGTATTTGCTAAATTCAGCATTTTGGCTAGTGTAGGGTTAGGATTCCTGACAATGATACTGTCATTTTGATTATTCCTGTGGATTGGGCTTCACAAACTATAGAGAGGAGGAAGGGTACTGTCAGGATTGGAGTTAGCATTAGTGCGTGGTGCATATACCCTAATATAGGGCTTCGTGTGTGAGAGAGATTGTGGGCTCAGGCCAAGGACTGGGAGTTCTGACTCTGTGGGAGTGATACACTTCTGTATTTCACTGCAAAATACATGTTAAGAGCCATGATTCTATTTCTAAATCAGGAGGTTTCCAAATGTCCTGGGTGTTAGGCCTCAGGTACCTGAGGGTGCCCTCGCGGTATGTTAGGTTTAGGATGAGCAGAAAAATGAGGGACGTATTGAAGATTTACTTGTATATTCAGTCAATATTCATCATTGGCTGTGTTGCTTGGGTTAAGGTGAGGAAAGGGAATCGTCTCATTATTATAATCTGGGCACCTGGGGATCTCGTTGTCAATTTTCCAGGGACAGGCGGTCTATGGTTTAAAGAAAAACTCTGGGTGTGTAGATAGTTGCCTATTGGGATTCAAAAGGGATTTGAATGATTTGGTTGAAGTTAAAAGTTCAGGTTTGAGCTATTGTTCCTGAGCAAGCCCCTGGGTCTGAGGGAGCCCTCTGTAGGGTGATGGTAGAGGATATGGCTGGCGTTGTGAGGAAGGTGAAAAATACTGTCTTTTTTTTTTTAATCTTGGTTATCGGTATGAGAAATTCTGTAGTTTAGGTTGCGGTTTGCTTTAGAAGAGGCAGGAGGGAACACTTGTTTTGCTGGTATAAGAGGGAATTTGGTTCATTGTATCCATTTCCTGTTAGAGCCAAAGTTAGCATTTGCTGGATAGATAGCTTCAGGTTGGGTGTCTTGGGTTTTTAGGTGATCCATGTGTGTTATTTTCTTTGACGATGGGGTTAGTAGTCTGTGTAGCCATGGTATTATTGTGATTAAGTTGTTTTTGGGCTCCATGCTCTTGCCCTTTGGGTAGGCTGCCAGTCCGAGGCCAGAAAAACACAAGCCCAAGTGCTGTTTTGGAGATTCCAGTGTACTGTCAGGGAGTTATCAGGGGCACAGTTTGGAGGAAGAATCTGGAGAGTATATGATAGAGGTAGAGTGGGGTTCGGAGTGTAAAGTTGAAAGGCAGGGTAGGATTTCAAGTAAGATGGAGAGTGTTGTCACTGTGTGTTTTCTTGCATATTCAGCATCAGTTTGCCAAGGACTATTGAGGAGTATAGGTCAGAGTAAGCTGAGAGCTAGTGGGGTTGTGCCTGTCCCTCCAGAATGGAGGCATTTGCTAAGTTCAGCGTTTTGGCTAGGGTTAGGGTTAGGATTCATGAGAATGATACTGTCATTTTGACTATTCCTGTGGATTGTTCTTCCCAAACTATAGTGAGGATGAGGGGTACTGTCAGCACTGGAGTTAGCATTAGCACGTGGTGCATATACCCTAATATAGGGAGTTGTGTTTCAGAGAGATTGTGGGCTCAGGCCAAGGACTGGGAGTTCTGACTCTGTGGGAGTGATACACTTCTGTATTTCTCTGCAAAATATATGTTAAGGGCCACAATTCTATTTCTCAATCAAGAGGTTTTGAAATGTCCTGCGTGTTAGGCCTCAGGTACCTAAGGGGGCCCTCAGGGTATGTTAGGTTTGGAATGAGCAGAAAAAAGAGGGACGTGTTGAAGATTTACTTGTAGATTCAGTCCATATTCAACATTGGCTGTGTTGCTTGGGTTAAGGTGAGGAAAGGGAATCAGCTCTTTGATGTAATCTGGGCACCTGGGGATCTTGTTGTCATTTTTCCAGGGATAGAGGGTCAGTGGTTTAAAAAAAACCTATGGGTGTGTAGTTAGCTGCCTATTGGGATTGAAAATGGATTTGAATGATTTGGTTGAACATAAAAATTCAGGTTTGAACTATTGTTCCTGAGAAAGCCCCTGGGTCTTAGGAAGCCCTCTGTAGGATGTGGGTAGATTTTATGGCTGGCGTTGTGAGGAGGGTGACGAATATTGGCCTTTTGTTTAATCTTGGTTATTGGTGTTAGAAATTCTGTTGTTTAGGTTGTGATTTGCTTTAGAATAGGCATGAGGGAGCGTTTGTTGTGCTGGTATAGGAGGGAATTTGGTTCATTGTGTCCATTTCCTGTTAGAGCCAAAGTTAGCATTTGTTGGATAGATAGCTTCAGGTTGGGTGTCTTGGGTTTTCAGGTGGCTCATGTGAGTTATTTTCTTTGAGGATGGGGTTAGTATTCTGCGTAGCCCTGGTATTATTGTGATTGAGTGATTTTCGGGCTCCATGCTCTTGCCCTTTGGGTAGGCTGCCAGTCCGAGGCCAGAAAAACAAGCCGAAGTGCTGTTTTGGTGATTCCAGTGTATTTGTCAGGGCATTTTCTTCTCAGGGGCACGGTTTGGAGGAAGAATCTGGAGAGTGTATGATGGAGGTAGAGTGGGGTTCTGAGTGTAAGGTTGAAAGTCAGGGTAGGGTTTCTATTCAGATCGAGAGTGGCATCAATGTGGATTTTCTTGTATATCCAGCATCAGTTTGCCAAGGACTATTGAGCAGTATAGGTCAGAGTAAGCTGAGAGCTAGTGGGGTTGTGCCTCTCCCTCCAGAATGGAGGCATTGGCTAAATTCAGCGTTTTGGCTAGGGTTATGATTAGGATTCATGAGAATGATACTGTCATTTTGACTGTTTCTGTAGATTGCACTTCCCAAACTATAGTGAGAATGAAGGTTACTGTCAGGATTGGAGTTAGCATTAGTATGTGGTGCATATACCCTAAGATAGGACGTCATGTGTCAGGGAGATTGTGGGCTCAGACCAAAGACTGGGAGTTCTGACTCTGTGGGAGTGATACACTTCTGTATTTCACTGCAAAATATATGTCGAAAGCCACAATACTATTTCTTAATCAAGAGGTTTTGAAATGTCCTGGGTGTTAGGCCTTAGGTACCTGAGGGTGCCCTTGGGAAAAGAAGAAAAAAGAGGGACGTGTTGAAGATTTACTTGTAGATTCAGTCAATATTCATCGTTGGCTCTGTTACTTGGGTTAAGGTGAAGAAAGGGAATCGGCTCGTTGATGTATTCTGGGCACCTGGGGTTCTCCTTGTCAATTTTCCAGGGATAGAGGGTCAATTTTTTAAAGAGAACCTCGGGGTGTGTAGAGAGCTGCCTATTGGGATTCAAAATGGAATTGAATGATTTTGTTGAGCATGAAAATTAAGATTTGAGGTATTGTTCCTGAGAAAGCACCTGGGTCTTAGGGAGCCCTCTGTAGGGTGAGGGTGGAAGTTAGGGCTGGCGTTGTGAGGAGGGTTATGAATACTGTCCTTTTATTCAATCTTGGTTATCGGTATGAGAAATTCTGTCCTTTAGATTGCAGTTTGCTCTAGAATAGTCATGAGGGAGCATTTGTTGTGCTGATATAAGAGGGAATTTGGTTCATTGTGTCCATTTCCTGGTAGAGCCAAAGTTAGCATTTGCTGGATAGATACCTTCAGGTTGGGTGTCTTGGGTTTTCAGGTGAACCATGTGTGTTATTTTCTTTGAGAAAGGGGTTAGCATTCTGTGTATGCATGGTCTTATTGTTTTTGAGTGGTTTTCGGCCTCCATGCTCTTGCCCTTTGGGTAGGCTGCCAGTCCGAGGCCAGAAAAACACAAGCCCAAGTGCTGTTTTGGAGATTCCAGTGTATTTGTCAGGGAGTTTTCTTGTCAGGGGCATGGTACGGAGTAAGAATCTGGAGAGTGTATGATGGAGGTAGAGTGGGGTTCAGAGGGTAAGGTTGTATGGTGGGGTAGGGTTTTGATTCAGATCGAGAGTGGTGTCACTGTGGATTTTCTTGCATATTCAGCATCAGTTTGCCAAGGACTATTGAGGAGTATAGGTTGGAGTAAGCTGAGACTAGAGGGGTTGTGCCTGTCCCTCTAGAATGAAGGTATTTTCTAAATTCAGCTTTTTGGCTAGGGTTAGGGTTAGGATTCATGAGAAGGATACTGTCATTTTGATTATTCCTGTGGATTGTTCTTCCCAAACTATAGCGAGGATGAAGGGTACTGTCAGCATTAGAGGTAGCATTAGTATGTGGTGCATATACCCTAAGATAGGGCATCGTGTGTCAGGGAGATTGTGGGCTCAGGCCAAGGACTGGGAGTTCTGACTCTGTGGGAGTGATACACTTCTGTATTTCACTGCAAAATATACATTAAGAGCCATGATTCTATTTCTCAATCAAGAGGTTTTGAAATGTCCTGGGTGTTAGGCCTCAGGTACCTGAGGGTGCTCTTGGGGTATGTTAGGTTTGGGATAAGCAGAAATAGAAGGATGTGTTGAAGATTTACTTGTACATTCAGTCAATGCTCATCATTGGCTATGTTGCTTGGGTTAAGGGGAGGAAAGGGAATCAGCTCTTTGATGTAATCTGGGCACCTGGAGATCTCGTTTTCAATTTTCCAGGGATAGAGGGTCAGTGGTTTAAAGAAAACCTCTGGGTGTGTAGATTGCTGCCTACTGGGATTGAAAATGGATTTGAATGATTTGTTTGAACATAAAAATTCAGGTTTGAGCTATTGTTCCTTAGCAAGCCCCTGGGTCTAAGGGAACCCTCTCTAGGATGTGGATGGATTTTGGGGCTGGCATTGTGAGGAGGGTGACAAATACTGGCCTTTTATTTAATCTTGGATAGCGGTATGAGAAATTCTGTCGTTTAGGTTGCGGTTTGCTTTAGAATAGGCATGAGGGAGCATTTGTTGTGCTGGTATAATAGGGAATTTGGTTCATTGTGTCCATTTCCTGGTAGAGCCAAATTTAGCATTTGCTGGATAGATAGCTTCAGGTTGGGTGTCTTGGGTTTTCAGGTGACCCATGTGTGTTATTTTCTTTGAGGATGGGATTAGTATTCTGCGTAGTCATGGTATTATTTTGATTGAGTTGTTTTCATGCTCCATGCTCTTGCCCTTTTTGTAGGCTACCAGTCTGAGAACAGTAAACACAAGTCCAAGTGCTGTTTTGGAGATTCCAGTGTATTTGTCGGGGAGTTCTCTTGTCAGGGGCATGGTACGGAGTAAGAATCTGGAGAGTGTATGATGGAGGTAGAGTGGGGTTCTGAGTGTATGGTTGAAAGGCGGGGTAGGGTTTCAATTCAGATATCGAGAGTGGTTTTACTGTGGATTTTCTTGCGTATTGAGCATCAGTTTGCCATGGACTATGGAGGAGTATAGGTCAGAGTAAGCTGAGAGCTAGAGGGGTTGTGCCTATCCTTCCAGAATGGAGGCATTTGCTAAGTTCAGCATTTTGGCTAGGGTTAGGGTTAGGATTCATGAGAATGATACTGTCATTTTGACTATTCCTGTGGATTGTTCTTCTCAAACTATAGTGACGATGAAGGGCAGTGTCAGGATTTGAGTTAGCATTAGTCTGTGGTGCATATACCCTAATATGGGGCATCGTGTGTCAGGGAGATTGTGGGCTCAGGCCAAGGACTTTGAGTTCTGACTCTGTGGGATGATACACTTCTGTATTTCACTGCAAAATATATGTTAAGAGCCACAATTCTATTTCTCAATCAAGGGGTTTTGAAATGTCCTGGGTGTTAGGCCTCAGGTAGCTGAGGGTGCCCTCGGGGTATGTTAGGTTTGGGATGAGCAGAAAAAAGAGGGACGTGTTGAAGATTTACTTATAGATTTGGTCAATATTCAACATTGGCTGTGTTGCTTGGGTTAAGGTGAGAAAAGGGAATGGGCTCGTTGATGTAATCTGAGTACCTGGGGATTTCATTGTCAATTTTCCAGGGATAGAGGGGTCAATGGTTTAAAGAAAACCTTTGTATGTGTAGTTTGCTACCTATTGAGATTGAAAATGGATTTGAATGGTTTGGTTGAAGATGAAAATTCAGGTTTGAGCTACTGTTCCTGAGCAAGCCCCTGGGTCTTAGGGAGCCCTCTCTAGGGTGTGTGTGGGTTTTAGGGCTGGTGTTGTGAGGAAGGTGATGAATACTGGCCTTTTATTTAATCTTGGTTATCAGATAGAGACAGTCTGTCGTTTAGGTTGTGATTTGCTTTAGAATAGGCATGAGTGAGCGTTTGATGTTCTGCTGTAAGAGGGAATTTGGTTCTTTGTGTCCATTTCCTGGTAGAGCCAAAGTTAGCATTTGCTGGATAGATAGCTTCAGGTTGGGTGTCTTGAGTTTTCAGGTGACCCATGTGTGTTATTTTCTTTGAGGATGCGGTTAGTATTCTGCATAGCCATGGTATTATTGTGATTGAGTGATTTTCGGGCTCCATGCTCTTGCCCTTTGGGTAGGCTGCCAGTCCAAGCCCAGAAAAACACAAGCCCAAGTGCTGTTTTGGCAATTCCAGTGTATTTTTCAGGGAGTTCCCTTGTCAGGGGCATGGTTTGGAGGAAGAATCTGGAGAGTGTATGATGGAGGTAGAGTGGGGTTCAGAGGGTAAGGTTGAAAGGTGGGTTAGGGTTTTGATTCAGATTGAGAGTGGTGTCACTGTGGATTTTCTTGTGTATTCAGCATCAGTTTGCCAAGGACTATTGAGGAGTATAGGTTGGAGTAAGCTGAGAGCTAGTTGGGTTGTGCCTCTCTCTCCAGAATGGAGGCATTTGGTAAATTCACCATTTTGGCTAGGGTTAAGGTTAGGAATTGTGAGAATATACAGTCATTTTGACTATTCCTGTGGATTGGGCTTCCCAAACTGTATTGAGGATGAAGGGTACTGCCAGGATTGGAGTTAGCATTAGTACGTGGTACATATATCCTAATATAGGGCATCGAGTGTCAGGTAGATTGTGAACTCAGGCCAAGGACTGGGAGTTCTGACTCTGTGGGAGTGATACACTTCTTTATTTCACTGCAAAATATATGTTGAAAGCCACGATACTATTTCTCAATCAAGAGGTTTTGAAATGTCCTGGGTGTTAGGCCTCAGGTACCTGAGGGTGCCCTCTGGGTATGTTAGGTTTGGGATGAGCAGAAAAAAGAGGAACATGTTGAAGATTTACTTGTAGATTCAGTCAATATTCATCCTTGGCTGTGTTGCTTTGGTTAAGGTGAGGAAAGGGAATCGGCTCGTTCATGTAATCTGGGCACCTGGGGATCTCGTTGTCATTTTTCCATGGATAGAGGGTCAGTGGTTTAAAGAAAACCTCTGGGTGTGTAGATGGGTACCTTTTGGGATTCAAAATGAATTTGAATGATTTGGGTGAACATAAAAATTCAGGTTTGAGCTATTGTTCCTGAGCAAGGACCAGGGTCTTAGGGAGTACTCTGTAGGGTGAGGGGTGTAGGTAAGGGCTGGCTTTTTGTGGAGGGTGACAAATACAGTCTTTTATTTTTAATCTTGGTTATCGGTATGAGAAATTCTGTCCTTTAGGTTGCGGTTTGCT
The DNA here is from genome assembly GCA_004025085.1 of Thryonomys swinderianus. NCBI lineage: Eukaryota > Metazoa > Chordata > Mammalia > Rodentia > Thryonomyidae > Thryonomys > Thryonomys swinderianus. The sequence continues at coordinate 21,843 of PVIC010002080.1, read as the reverse complement.
TTAGAATAGTCATGACGGAGCGTTTGTTGTGCTGGTATAATAGGGAATTTGGTTCATTGTGTCCATTTACTGGTAGAGCCAAGGTTAGCATTTGCTGGATAGATAGCTTCAGGTTGGGTGTCTTTGGTTTTCAGGTGACCGTTGTGTTATTTTCTTTGAAGATGGGTTTACTATTCTGTGTAGCCTTGGTATTATTGTGATTGAGTGGTTTTCGGTCTCCATGCTCTTGCCCTTTTTGTTGGCTGCCAGTCAAAGGCCAGAAAATCACAAGCCCAAGTGCTGTTTTTTCAATTTCAGTGTATTTGTCAGGGGCACAGTTTGGAGGAAGAATCTGCAGAGTGTATGATAGAGGTAGAGTGGGGTTCGGAGTGTAAGGTTGAAAGGCAAGGTAGGGTTTCCATTCAGATGGAGAGTGGTGTCACTGTGGATTTTCTTGCATATTCAGCATTGGTTTGCCAAGGACTATTGAGGAGTATAGGTCGGAGTAAGCTGAGAGCTAGTGGGGTTGTGCCTCTCTCTCCAGAATGAAGGCATTTGCTAAATTCAGCATTTTGGCTAGGGTTAGGTCTAGGATTCATGAGAATGATACAGTCATTTTGACTACTCCTGTGGATTGGGCATCGCAAAATACAGTGAGTATGAAGGGTACTGTCAGGATTGGTGTTAGCATTAGTACGTGGTGCATATACCCTAAAGTACGGCGTTGTGTGTCAGGGAGATTGTGTACTCAGGGCAAGGACTGGGAGTTCTGACTCTGTGGGAGTGATACACTTCTGTATTTCACTGCAAAATATATGTTAAGAGCCACGATTCTATTTCTCAATCTAGAGGTTTTTGAAATGTCCTGGGTGTTTGGCCTCAGGTACCTGAGGGTGCCCTCAGGGTTTGTTTGGTATGGGATGAGCAGAAAAAAGAGTGACGTGTTGAATATTCATCACTGGCTGTGTTGCTTGGGTTAAGGTGAGGAAAGGGAATCGGCTCGTTGATGTAGTCTGGGCACCTGGGGATCTCATTGTCAATTTTCCAGGGACAGAGGGTCAATGGTTTAAAGAAAACCTCTGGGTGTGTAGATAGGTGCCTATTGGGATTGTAAATGGATTTGAATGATTTGGTTGAACATAAAAATTCAGGTTTGAGCTATTGTTCCTAAACAAACCTCTTAGTCTCAGGGAGCCCTCTGTAGGGTGTGGGTGGATGTTAGGGCTGACGTTGTGAGGAGGGTGAGGAATACTGCCTTTTATTTAACCTTGGTTATTGGTATGAGAAATTCTGTTGTTTAGGTTGCAGTTTGCCTTAGAATATGCATGAGGGAGCGTTGGTTGTGCTGGTATAATAGGGAATTTGGTTCATTGTGTCCATTTCCTGTTAGAGCCAAAGTTAGCATTTGCTGGATAGATAGCTTCAGGTTGGGTGTCTTGGGTTTTCAGGTGGCTCATGTGTGTTATTTCCTTTGAGGATGGGGTTGGTATTCTACGTAGCCATGGTATTATTGTTTTTAGTTGTTTTCGGGCTCCATGCTCTTGCCCTTTGGGTAGGCTGCCAGTCTGAGGCCAGAAAAACACAAGCCCAAGTGCTGTTTTGGTGATTCTCGTGTATTTTTCAGGGAGTTCTCTTTTCAGGGGCATGGTTCAGAGGAAGAATCTGGAGAGTGTATGAAGGAGGTACAGTGGGGTTCTGAGTGTAAGGTTGAAAGGCGTGGTAGGGTTTTGATTCAGATTGAGAGTGGTGTCACTGTGGATTTTCTTGCATATTCAGCATCAGTTTGCCAAGGACAATTGAGGAGTATAGGTCGGAGTAAGCTGAGAGCTAGTGGGGTTGTGCCTCTCCCTCCAGAATGGAGGCATTTGCTAAATTCAGCATTTTGGCTTTGGTTAGGTTTAGGATTCGTGGAATGATTCTGTCACTTTGACTATTCCTGTGGATTGGACTTCCCAAACTATAGTCAGGATTGCAGTTAGCATTAGTCCGTGGTGCATATAAGCTAATACAGGGTGTGTGTGTCAGGGAGATTGTGGGCTCAGGCCAAGGACTTTGAGTTCTGACTCTGTGGGAGTGATACACTTCTGTATTTCACTGCAAAATATATGTTGAGAGCCACGATTCTATTTCTCAATCAAGAGGTTTTGAAATATCCTGGGTGTTAGACCTCAGGTACCCGAGGGTGCCCCCACGGTATGTTAGGTTTGAGATGAGCAGAAAAAAGAGGGAAGGGTTGAAGATTTACTTGTAGATGCAGTAGTCTTCCTCAGCAAACCCCTGCATCGTAGGGAGCCCTGTGTAGGTTGAGGGTGGACGTTAGGGATAGGGTTTCGAGAAGGGTGTGGAATACTGTCGTTTTGTTTATTGTTTCTTTTCAGTAAAAGAAATTCTATGTCTGTGGCTATGGTTTGCTTTAGCGTAGGTATGAGGATGTGTACGTAGTGCCTGTGTGATGGAAGTTGCTTCATAGTGTCCGTTTCCTGTTAGAGCATAAGTTAGCATTTGCTGGATACATTGCGCAAGCTTGTGTATCTTGCCGTATTCATGTGACCTATGTATTCTTTATTTTTCTGGATGAGCATTATTATTAGGGTAGCCATAGTGATTTTTAAATGGTGTCGTTTTGGGGATGCACACTGTGGCCTTTTGGATAGACTGCCAGTCAGAGTCCAGATAAATGCAAGTCCAAGTGGTGTTTTGATGATTACTGTGTATATCTTTTGGAGTTATCTTTTCAGGAGTATGATTGGGAGGAAGAAGCTGGAGAGTGGATTGCGGAGGTAGAGTACGGTTCCTGAGGTAAGGTTGAGTGGCAGGGTAGGGTTTCCATTGAGCTCTAGGGTACTGTTTTAGGTGGATTTTCTTCGTATTCAGGTTCAGTTTGCCCAGAAATGGTGAGGAGTCTAACCTAGGATTAAGTTGAGAGTTAGATATGTTTTTCCTCTCCCTCCTGAATGGAGGTAGTTGCTAATTTCAACATGGGGGCTAGGGTTAGGGTTAGGAATCGCGACAATGACACTGTCATTTTAATTATTCCTGTGGATTGGGCTTCCCAAATTATAGTGAAGATGTACTGTACCATCTGGATTGGAGTTACTATTAGTGCGTTGTGCATATACCCTTATATCCGGGTCCATGTGTCAGGAAGATTGGAGGCTTAGGCCCAGGTCCTGGAGTTCTGTGTCTGTGGGAGTGATATATTTCTGTATTTCACTGCACAATATATAATAATAGCCAGGATTCAATTTCTTGATGAAGAGATTTTGAAATGTCCTGTGTGATAAGCTACTGGGACCTGATGGTGCCCTTGCAGAATGTTAGGTTTAGGATAAGCAGAAGAATGAGTGGTGTGTTAAAGAATGACTTGTAGTTTCAGTCAATATTCATGCTTGGCCTGGGGTTTGGGTTATGGTGAGGGAAAGAAATCGCCTCAGGGAAATAATCTGGCAATCTGGGGATGACATTTTCAGGGATCCTGGACTATTGTGTCAATTATTTGTAGGACGCTATGGTAGTGTAGACACCTGCATATTGGGATTCAAATTGGACTGTAAGGTTTTGGTTGAATATTACCTTTCATGTTTGAGGTGGTCTTCCTCAGCAAGCCCCTGCATCGAGGGGAGCCCTGTGTAGGTCGAGGGTGGACGTTAGGGATTGGGTTGTGAGAAGGGTGTGAAATATTGTTGTTTTGTTTATTGTTTCTATTTGGTAAGAGAAATTCTATGTCTGCTGCTATGGTTTGCTTTAGCATAGGTATGAGGATGCGTATGTAGTGCCTGTGTGATGGAAGTTGCTTCATAGTGTCCGTTTTCTGTTAGAGCATAAGTTAGCATTTGCTGGATACATACCTCCAGCTTGGGTATCTTGCCGTTTTCACGTGACCTATGTATTCTTTATTTTTCTGGCTGAGCGTTAGTATTAGGGTAGCCATAGTGATTTTTAAATGGTGTCGATTTTGGGATACACACTCTGGCCCTTTGGATAGACTGCCAGTCAGAGTCCAGAAGAATGCAAATCCAAGTTGTGTTTTGATGATTCCTGTGTATTTCTCATGGCATTGTCTTTTCAGGGGTTTGATTTGGAGGAAGAGCCTGGAGAGTGGATTGCGGAGGTAGAATGTTCCTGAGGTAATGTTGAGTGTGGGGGGGTAAGGTTTCCATTTACATCCAGGGTGCTGTTTTAGGTGGATTTTCTACGTATTCAGATTCAGTTTGCCCAGAAATGGTGTAGAGTTGACCTAGGACTAAGGTGAGAGCTAGTTGGGATTTTCTTCTCCCTCCTGAATGGAGGTATTTGCTAATTTCAACACGGGTGCTAGGGTTAGGGTTAGGATTCATGAGAATGCCACTGTCTTTTTGACTATTCCTGTGCATTGGGCTTCCCAAATTATACTGAGGATATATGGTACTGTCTGGACTGGAGTTACCATTAGTGCATTGTGCATATACCCTAATATCCGGGTCCACGTATCAATGAGAATGGGGCCTTAGGCTAGGTCTAGGAGGTCTGTGTCTGTGGGGGTGATATATTTCTGTATTTCAGTGCACAATATATAATATTAGCGAGGATTCTATTTCTTGATGAAGAGATTTTGAAATGTTCTGTGTGATAAGCTACTGGGACCTGAAGGTGCCTTCGGGGAATGTTAGGTTTAGGATAAGCAGAAGAAAGAGTGGAGTGTTGAAGAATAACTTGTAGATTCAGTCAATATTCATTCTTGTCCGGGGTTTGGGATATTGTGAGGGAAAGGAAGCGCCTCATGAACATAATCTGGCCACCTGGGAATGACATTTTCAGGTATCCTGGACTATTGTGTCAATTACTTATAGCACGCTATGGGAGTGTGGATACCTGCCTGTTGGGATTCAAATTGGACTGTAAGGTTTTGGTTGAATATTACCATTCATGTTTGAGGTAGTCTTCCTGAGCAAGCCCCTGGGTCTTAGGGAGCCCTCTGTAGGTCGAGTGTGGATGTTGGGGATAGGACTGTGAGAAGGATGTGATATACTATTGTTTTGTTTATTGTTTTTTTTTTCGGTAAAAGAAATTCTATCTCTGCTGCTATTATTTGCTTTAGCATAGGCTTGAGGATGCGTATGTAGTACATGTGTGATGGAAGTTGGTTCATTGTGTCCGTTTCCTGTTAGAGCATAAGTTAGCATTGGCTGGATACATAGCATCAGCTTTAGTATCTCGGCCTTTTCACATGACCTATGTGTTCTTTTTTTTTTTGAATGAACATTAGTATTAGGGGAGCCATAGTGATTTTTAAATTATGTCTTTTTGGGGAAGCACACTCTGGACCTTTGCATAGACTGCCAGTCAGACTCCAGAAAAATGCAAGTCCAAGTTGTGTTTTGAAGATTCCTGTGCATTTCTCATGAAGTTGTCTTTTCAGGAGTATGATTTGGAGGAAGAACCTGGAGAGTTGATTTTTAAGGAAGAGTGGGGTTCCTGACTAAAGTTGAGTGGCAGGGTAAGGTTTACATTTAGATCTTTGGAGTTGTTTTAGGTGTATTTTCTTCATATTCAAGTTCAATTTTCCCAGAAATGGTGAGGAGTCGACCGTAGGACTAAGGTGAGAGCTCGTTGGGTTTTGCCTCTCCCTCCTGAATGGAGGTAGTTGCTATTTTCACCATGGGGGCTAGCGTTAGGGTTAGGATTCACAAGAATGACGCTGTAATTTTCATTATTCCAGTGGATTGGGTTTCCCAAATTATAGTGAAGATGTATGGTACTGTCTGGATTGGAGTTACCATTAGTGCGTTGTGCATATACCCTAATATCTGGGTCCATGTGTCAGGGAGATTGTTCCTTAGGCCCAGGTCTAGGAGCTCTGTGCCTGTGGGAGTGATATATTTCTGTATTTCACTGCACAATATATAATAATAGCCAGGATTCTATTTCTTGTTGAAGAGGTTTTGAAATGTCCTATGTGATAACCTACTGGGACCTGAAGGTGCCCTCAGGGAATGTTAGGTTTAGGATAAGCAGAAGAAAGAGTGGTGTGTTGAAGAAGAACTTGTAGTTTCAGTCAGTATTTATTCTTTGCCTGGAGTTTGGGTTATCGTGAGGGAAGGGAATTGCCTCGTGAACATAATTTGGCCACCTGGGGCTGACATTTTCAGGTATCCTGGAATATTGTGTTAATTATCTGTAGGACACTATGGGAGTGTAGATACTTGCCTATTGTGACTCAAATTGGACTGTAAGGTTTTGGTTGAATATTACTGTTCATGTTTGAGGTACTCTTCCTGAGCAAGCCCCTGTGTCTTAGGGAGCCCTCTATAGGTCAAGGGTGGACGTTAGGGATAGGGTTGTGAGAAGGGTGTGGAATACTGTCGTTTTGTTTATTGTTTCTTTTCGGTAAAAGAAATTCTATCTCTGCTGCTATGGTTTGCTTTAGCATAGATATGAGAATGCGTATGTAGTGCATGTGTGATGGAAGTTGGTTCATTGTGTCCGTTTCCTGTTAGAGCATAAGTTAGCATTGGCTGGATACATAGCGTCAGCTTGGGTACCTTGTCCTTTTCAAGTGACCTCTGTGTTCTTTTTTTTTCTGGGGGGATGAGCGTAAGTATTAGTGTAGCCATAGTGATTTTTAAATGGTGTGCTTTTTGGTATGCACACTCTAGCCCTTTGGATAGACTGCGAGTCAGAGTCCAGAAGAACACAAGTCCAAGTGGTGTTTTGATGATTCCTGTGTATTTCTAATAGAGTTGTCTTTTCAGGAGTACGATTTGGTCTAAGAACCTGGAGAGTGGATCGCAGAGATAGAGTGGGGTTCCTGAGGTAATGTTGAATGACAGGGTAGGCTTTCTATTTAGCTCCAGCGTCCTGTTTTAAGTGGATTTTCCTTGTATTCAGGTTCAGTTTGCCGAGAAATTGTGAGGAGTCCACCTAGGACTAAATTGAGAGCAGTTGGGTTTTTCCTCTCCCTCCTGAATGGAGGTATTTCCTAATTTCAACGTGGGGGCTGAGGTTATTGTTAGGATTCACGAGAATGACACTGTCATTTTGATCATTCCTGTGGATTGGGCTTGCCAAATTATAGTGAGGTTTTATGGTACTGTCTGGGTTGGAGTTTCCATTAGTGCATTATGCATATACCCTAATATCCGGGTCCATGTGTCAGGGAGATTAGGGGCTTAGGCCTAGGTCTAGGAGATCTGTGTCTGTGGGAGTGATATATTTCTGTATTTCAGTGCAAAATATATAATAGCCAGGATACTATTTTATGATGTAGAGTTTTTTTTAAATATCCTGTGTGATAAGCTTCTGGTACTTGAATGTGCCCTGGAGGAATGTTAGGTTTAGGATAAGCAGAAGAAATAGTGGTGTGTTGAAGAATGACTTGTAGTTTCAGTCAATATTCATTCTTGGCCTGGGGTTTGGGTGATCGTGAGGTAAGGAAATCGCCTCATGGACATAATCTGGCCACTTGGGGATGATATTTTCAGGTATCATGTACTATTGTGTCAATTATTTCTAGGATGCTATAGGATTGTAGATGCCTGCCTATTGGGATTCATACTGGACTGTAAGGTTTTGGTTGAATATTACCGTTGATGTTTTAGGTAGACTTCCTGAGCAAGCCCCTGGGTTGTAGGGAGCTCTGTGTAGGTCGAGGTTGGATGTTAGGAATAAGATTGTGAGAAGGGTGTGGAATACTGTCGTTTTGTTTGTTTCTTTTCATTAAAGGAAATTCTATCTTTGCTGTTATGGTTTGCTTAACATAGGTATGAGGATGCACATGTAGTGTATGTGTGATTGAAGTTGGTTCATTGTGTCCATTTTCTGTTAGAGTATAAGGTAGCATTTGCTGGATACATAGTGTCAGCTTGGATATGTTGGCATTTTTATGTGACCTATGTGTGTGGTTTTTTATTTATTTATTTTTTTGGATGAGCCTTTGTATTATTGTAGCCATAGTGATTTTTAAATGGTGTCATTTTTGGGATGCACACTCTGGCCCTTTGGAAACTATGCCAGTCAGAGTCCAGAAAAATGCAATTTGCAGTGGTGTTCTGACAATTCCTGTGTATTTCTCATGGAGTTGTCTTTTCAGGAGTACCATTTGGAGGAAGAACCTGGAGAGTGGATCACGGAGGTCGAGTGGGTTTCCTGGTGCAAGGTTGAGTGGCAGTGTAGTGTTTCCTTTTAGCTCCAGGGCATTGTTTTTGGTGAATTTTCTTGCGTGTTCAAGTTCATTGTGCACAGCAATGGTGAGGAGTCGACCTAGGACTAAGTTGATAGCTAGTTCGGATTTTCCTCTCTGTCCAGAATATAAGTATTTCCTAATTTCAACATGGGGCTAGGGTTAGGGTTAGGATTCGCAAGAATGACACTGACACTTGGATTATTCCTGTGGATTGGGCTTCCCAAAATATAGTGAGGATGTACGGTACTGTCTGGATTGGAGTTACCATTAGTGCATTGTGCATATACCCAAATATATGGGGAAATGTGTCAGGGAGATTGGGGACTTAGGCCCAGGGCTAGGAGTATTGTGTCTGTGGGAGTGATATATTTCTGTATTTCACTGCACAATATATAATAATAGCCAGGATTCTATTTCTTGATGAAGAGATTTTGAAATGTCCAGTGTGATAAGTTATTGTTAGCGGACAGTTCCCTCAGGGAATGTTAGGATTAGGATAAGCAGAAGAAAGAGTGGTATGTTGAAGAATAACTTCTAATTTCAGTCAATATTCATTGTTGGCCTGAGGTTAGAGATATCATGATGAAAGGGAATCGCCTTATAGACATAATCTGGCCACATACGGATGACATTTTCAGGAATCCTGGACTCTTGTGTCAATTATATGTATGATGCTATGGGAGTGTAGATACCTGCCTATTGGGATTTAAATTGGACTGTAAGGTTTTGGTTGAATATTACCGTTCATATTTCAGGTAGTCTCCCTGAGCAAGCCCCTGGGTCTTAGGGAGACCTGTGTAGGTGGAGGGTGGACGTTATGGATAGGGTTTTGACAAGGGTGTGGAATACTGTCATTTTGTTTATTGTTTCTTTTCGGTAGAAGAAATTCTATCTTTGCTGTTATGGTTTGCTTTAGCATAGGTGTGACGATAAGTATGTAGTGCATGTGTGATGGAAGTTGGTTCATTGTGTCTGTTTCCTGTTAGAGCATATGATAGCATTTGCTGGATACATAGTGTCAGCTGGGGTATCTTGGCGTTTTTATGTGACCTATGTGTGTGTATGTGTGTGTTGTTTTTTGTTTGTTTGTTTTTGTTTTTTGATGACCATTAGTATTAGGTTAGCCATAGTGATTTTTAAATGGTGTCGTTTTTGGGATGCACACTCTGGCCATTTGGATAGACTGCCAGTCAGAGTCCAGCAAAACGCAAGTCCAAGTGGTGTTTTGATGATTCCTATGTATTTCTCATGGAGTTGTCTTTTTAGGAGTACGATTTGGAGCAAGAACGTGGAGAGTGCATCACAGAGGTAGAGTGGGTTCCTTGTGTAAGGTTTAGTCTCATGGTAGTGTTTAATTTTAGCTACAGGGCGCTGTTTTTAGTGGATTTTCTTGCATATTCAGGTTCAGTTTTCCCAGAAATGGTGAAGAGTCGACCTAGGACTATGTTGAGAGCTAGTTGGGTTTGTCCTCTCCCTCGAGAATGGAGGCATTTGTGAAATTCAAAATGGGGGTAGGGTTAAGGTTAGGATTCATGAAAATGACATCATTTTTATTATTCCTGTAGACTGGGCTTCCCAAATTATAGTGAGGATGTATGGTACTGTCTGGATTGGAGTTATCATTAGTGTATTGTGCATATACCCTTATAACCGGGTCCATGTGTCAGGGAGATTGGGGACTTAGTCCCAGGTCTAGGAGTTCTGTGTCTGCGGGAGTGATATATATCTGTATTTCACTGAATGATATATAATAATAGCCAGGATTCTGTTTCTTAATGAAGAGGTTTTGAAATGTCCTGTGTGATATGCTACTTGTACCTGAAGGTGCCCTCGGTGAATGTTAGGTTTAGGATAAGCAGAAGAAAGAGTGGTGTGTTGAAGAATGACTTGTAGTTTCAGTCATATTCATTCTTGGCCTGGGGATTGGGTTATCTTGAGGGAAGGGAATCGCCTTGTGGATATAATCTGGCCACATAGGGATGACATTTTCAGGTATCCTGGACCATTGTGTCAATTATTTGTAGGATGCTATGAGAGTGTAGATACGTGCCCTTTGGGATTCACATTGGACTGTAAGGTTTTGGCTGAATTTTACCATTCATGTCTGAGGTAGTCTTCCTGAGCAAGCCCCTGGGTCTTAGGGAGCCCTGTGTAGGTCGAGGTTGAACGTTAGGGATAGGGTTGTTAGAAGGGTGTGGAATACTGTCCTTTAGTTTCTTGTCTCTTTTCAGTAAAAGAAATTCAATCTCTGCTGTTACATTTTGCTTTAGCATAGGAATGAGGATGTGTATATAGTGCATGTGTGATAGAAGTTGGTTCACGGTGTCCATTTCCTGTTAGAACATAAGGTAGCATTTGCTGTATACATAGCGTCAGCTTTTGTATCTTGGTGTTTTCACGTGACATGTGTGTTATTTTTCTTTTTTTCTTTTTTTTTTTTTGTATGAGCGTTAGTATTAGGGTAGCCATAGTGATTTTTAAATTTTGTAGTTTTGGGGATGCACACTCTGGCCATTTGGATAGACTACCATTCAGAGTCCAGAGAAAGGCAAGTCCAAGTGGTGTTCTGATGATTCCTGTGTGTTTTTCATGGAGTTTTCTTTTCCAGAGTATAGTTTGGAGGAAGAACCTGGAAAGTGCATCGGGGATGTAGAGTTTGGTTCCTGGTGTAAAGCTGAGTGGTGGGGTAGGATTTCCTTTTAGCTCCTGGGTGCTGTTTTTGGTGGATATCCTTGCATATTCAGGTTCAGTTTGCCCAGAAATGGTGAGGAGTCAACCTCGTTCTAAGTTGAGAGCTTGTGGGATTTTTCCTATCCTTCCAGAATCGAGGTTATTTGCTAATTTCAACATGGGGGCTAAGGTTAGGATTATGATTCGCGAGAATGACACTGTCATTTTGATTATTACTGTGGATTGGGCTTCCCAAATTATAGTGAGGATGTACGGTACTGTCTGGACTGGCGTTACCATTAGTGCTTTGTGCATATACCCTAATATGCGAGTCCATGTGTCATGGAGATTGGGGTTTTAGGCCCAGGTCTAGGAGTTCTCTGTCTGTGGGAGTGATATATTTCTGTATTTCACTGCACAATATATAATAATAGCCAGGATTCTATTTCTTGATGAAGAGGTTTTGAAATGTCCTGTGTGAGAAGCTGCTAGTACTGGAAGGTACCCTCAGGCAATGTTAAGTTTAGGATAAGCAGAAGAAAGAGTGGTGTGTTGAAGAATGACTTACAGTTTCAGACAATATTCCTTGTTGGCCTGGGGATTTGGTTATCATGAGCAAAGGGAATCGCCTCGTGGAAATAATATGGCCAACTGGGGATGACATTTTCAGGTATCCTAAACTATTGTGTCAATTACTTATAGGATGCTATGGTAGTGTAGACACCCACCTATTGGGATTCTAATTGGACTGTAAGCTTTGGTTTGAATATTACTGTTCATGTTTGAGGTAGTCTTCCTCAGCAAGCCACTGTGTCTTAGGGAGCCCAGTGTAGGTCGAGGGTGGACATTAGGGATAGGATTGTGAAGAGGGTGTGGAATACCATCATTTTGTTTATTGTTTCTTTTCGGTAAAAGAAATTCTATCTTTGCTCTTAAGGTTTGCTTTAGCATAGGTATGAGGATGTGTATGTAGTTTGTGTGTGATGGAAGTTGGTTCATTGTGTCCATTTCCTCTTAGAGCATCAGTTAGCCTTTGCTGAATACATAGCATCACCTTGGATACACTGGCATTTTTCACAGGACCTATGTGTGTTATTATTCTTTATTCTTTTTTTTTCGTATGAGTGTTAGCATTCTGGAACGAATAGTGATTTTCAAATGGTGTCGTTTTGGGGATGCACACTCTTTCCCTTTGGATAGACTGCCTGTCAGAGTCTCAAAAAACGTAAGTTTAAGTGGTGTTTTCATTATTCCTGTGTATTCCTCATGGAGTTGTTTTTGCAGGAGTATGATTTGGAGGAAGAACCTGGAGAGTGGATCATGGATGTAGAATGGAGTTCCTTGTGTAAGGTTGAATGGCGGGGTAGGGTTTCCTTTAACTCCAGGGTGCTGTTCTTGCTGGATTTTCTTGTGTACTCAGGTTCAGTTTGCCCAGAAATGGTGAGGATTTGACATAGGACTAAGTTGAGAGCTAGTTTGGTTTTTTCCTCTCCCTCCAGAGTGGGGTATTTGCTAATTTCAACATGGGGGCTAGGGATAGAGTTAGGATTCATGAGAATGACACTGTCTTTTTAACTATTCCTGTGCACTGGGCTTCCCAAATTATAGTGAGGATGTACAGTACTGTCTGGATTGGAGTTACCATTAGTGCCTTCTGCATATACCCTAATATCTGGGTCCATGTGTCAGAGAGATAGGGGGCTTAGGCCCAGGGTTAGGAGTTCTGTGTCTGTGGGAGTGATATATTTCTGTATTTCACTGCACAATATAATAATAATAGCCAGGGTTCTATTTCTTGATGAAGAGGTTTTGAAATGTCCTGTGTGATAATCTACTGTTACCTGAAGGTGCCCTCGGGGAATGTTAGGTTTAGGATAAGCAGAAGAAAGAGTGATTTGTTGAGAATTTACTTGCTATCTCAGTCAACATTCATTCTTGGCCTGGGGTTTGGGTTATCGTGAGGGAAGGGAATTGCTTCGTGGACATAATCTGGCCACCTGGGGATGATATTTTCAGGTATCCAGGATTGTTGTGTCAAATAATTGTAGGACGCTATGGGAGTGTGGATACCTGCCCATTGGGATTCAAATTGGAGTGTAAGGTTTTGGTTGAATATTACTGTTCATGTTTGAGGTAGTCTTCCTGAGCAAGCCCCTGGGTCTTAGGGAGCCCTGTGTAGGTCGCAGGTGCACATTCAGGATACGGATGTGAGAAGTTTGTGGAATACTGTTATTTAGTTTATTTTCTCTTTTCGGTAAAAGAAATTCTATCTCTGCTGTTGTGGTTTGCTTTAGAGTAGGTATAAGGATTCATATGTAGTGCATGTGTGATGGAAGTTGGTTCATAGTGTCCGTTTCCTGTTCGAGCATAAGTTAGCATTTGATGGATAAATGGTGTCAGCTTGGGTATCTTGGCGTTTTCACGTGACCTATGTGTGTGTGTTTTGTTTTGTTTTGCTTTGTTTTGTTTTGTTTTGTTTTTTGAATGAGCGTTAGTATTAGGGTGGCCATAGTGATTTTCTAATGGTTTCGTTTTGGGGATGCCATTTGGATAGACTGCCAGGCATAGTCCAGAAAAACACAAGTCCAAGTGGTGTTTTGATGATTCCTGTGTATTTCTCATGGAGTTGTCTTTTCAGAAGTACGATTTGGAGGAAGAACCTGGAGAATGGTTTGCAGATGTAGAGTGGGATTCCTGTTGCAAATCTGAGTGGTGGGGTATGGTTTCCTTTTAGCTCCATGGTAATGTTTTTGATGGATTTTCTTGCATAATCAGGTTCCTTTTGCACAGAAATGGTGAGGAGTCAACCTAGGACTAAGTTTGGAGCTAGTTACATTTTTTCTCTCCCTCCAGAATGGAGGTATTTGCTAATTTCATCATGAGGGCTACCGTTAGGGTTAGGATTCACGAGAATGACACTCTCATTTTAATTATTCCTGTGGATTGGGCTTCCCAAATAATAGTGATAATGTGTGGTACTGTCTGGATTGGAGTTACCATTAGTGTGTTGTGCATATACCCTAATATATGGGTCCATATGTTAGGGAGATTGGGGGCTTAAGCACAGGTCTAGGAGTTCTGTGTCTGTGGGAGTGATATATTTCTGTATTTCTCTGCCGAACATATAATAACAACCAGGATCCTATTTTTTTTTTTTTTTTGGAGACAGGGTCTCGCTTTGTAGTTTAGGCTGGCCCTGAGCTCACTATGGTGCCCAGGCAAGCTGCCGCGAACTCAGCAATCCTCTTGTCTCTGCCTCCCGAGTGCTGGGATTACAGGCGTGAGCCACCACGCCCAGCATTATATGTGGTTACCGGGGATCGAACTCAGTTCCTTGCGTTTGCAAGGCAGGCGCCGGAACCACTGAGCTAACCCTCCGGCCCACAGGATCCTATTTCTTGATGAAGAGGTTTTGAAATGTCCTGTGTGATAAGCTACTGGAACCTGAAGGTGCCCTCAGGGAATGGTAGCTTTAGGATAAGCAGAAGAGTGATGTGCTGAAGAATGACTTCTAGTTATAGTCAATATTCCTTGTTGGCCTGTGGTTTTGGGTTATCGTGAGGGAAGGGAATCACCTTGTGGACATAATCTGGCCACCTCTGTGTGACATTTTCAGATATCCTGGACTATTGTGTCCATTATTTGTAGAACGCTATGGGAGTGTAGATACCTGCCTATTGGGATTCAAATTGGACTGTAAGGTTTTGGTTGAATATTACCATTCATGTTTGAGGTAGTCTTCCTGAGCAAGCCCCTTGGTCTTAAGGAGGCCTGTGTAGGTCGAGGATGGATGTTAGGGATAGGGTTGTGAGAAGGGTGTCTAATACTGTCATTTTGTTTATTGTTTCTTTTCCTTAAAGGAAATTCTATCTTTGCTGTTACGGTTTGCTTTAGCATACTTATGAGGATGCGTGTGTAGTGCGTGTGTTATGGAATTTGGTTCATTTTGTCCATTTCCTGTTAGATCATAAGTTAGGATTTGCTGGATACATAGTGTTAATTGGGGATCTTGCCGTTTTCAAGTGAACTATGTTTTTTTTTTTCTTGGATGAGTGTTAGTATTAGGGTAGACATAGTGATTCTTTATTGGTGTCGTTTTTGGGATGGACACTCTGGCCCTTTGGATAGACTGCCAGTCAGAGTCCAGAAAAATGCAAGTTGAAGTGGTGTTTTGATGATTCCTCTGTATTTGTCATGGAGTTGTCTTTTCAGGAGTATGATTTGGAGGAAGAACTTGGAGACTGGATCATGGAGGTTGAGTGTGTTTGCTGGTATAAGGTTCAATGGCAGAGTAGGGTTTCCTTTTAGCTCCATGGTACTGTTTTTGATGGATTTCTTGCATATTCAGGTTCAGTTTGCCCAGAAAAGGTGAGGAGTCGACCTAGGACTAAGTTGAGAGCAAGTTGGGTTTTTCCTCTACCTCCAGAATGAAGCTATTTGCTAATTTCCAAATGGCAGCTAGGGTTAGGTTTAGGATTTGTGAGAATGACCCTGTCATTTTGATGATTCCTATAGATTGGGCTTCCCAAATTATAGTGATGATGTGTGGTACTGTCTGGATTGGAGTTACTATTAGTGTGTTATGCATATACCCTAATATATAGGTCCATGTGTCAGGGAGATTGTGGGCTTAGGCACAGGTCTAGGAGTTCTGTGTCTGTGCGAGTGGTTTATTTCTGTATTTTACTGCACAATATATAATAATAGCCAGGATTCTATTTCTTGATGAAGAGGTTTGAAATCTCTGTGATAAGCTACTGGCCCCTGAAGCTGCCCTCCGGGAATGTTAGGTTTAGTATAAGCAGAAGGTAGAGTGGTGTTTTGAAGACTGACTTGTGGTTTCAGTCAATATTCATTGTTGACCTGGGGTTTGGGTTATCGTGAGGCAAGGGAATCACCTCATGGACGTTATCTGGCCACCTGGGGATGACATTTTCAGGTAACCTGGACTATTGTGTCAATTATTTGTAGGATGCTATGGGAGTGTACATACCTGCCTTTTGGGATTCAAATTGGACTGTAAGGTTTGGGTTGAATATTACCGTTCATGATTGAGGTAGTCTTCCTGAGCAAGCCCCTGCATCATAGGGAGCCTTGTTTGTTTCTTTTGGGTAAAAGAAATTCTATGTCTGCTGCATTGGTTTGCTTTAGCATAGGTATGAGTATGCATAAGTAGTGTGTTTTTGATGGAATTTGGTTCATTGTGCATTTCCTGTTAGAGCATAGGTTAGCATTTGCTGGGTACATAGGGTCATGTTGGGTATCTTGGTGTTTTCACATGGCATATGATTGTTATTCTTTTTTTTTTTGGATCAGGGTTAGTATTAGGGTAGACATGGTGATTCTTGAATGGTGTCATTTTTTCGGTTGAACACTCTGGCTCTTTGGATAGACTGCCAGTCAGAGTCCAGAAAAACGCAAGTCGAAGTGGTGTTTTGATGATTCCTGTGTATTTCACATGCAGTTGTCTTTTCAGGAGTACAATTTGGAGGAAGAGCCTGAAGACTGGATCTCAGGTAGAGTGGGTTTCCTGGTGTAAGTTTCAGTGGCGGGGTAGGGTTTCCTTTAGCTCCAGTGTTCTGCTTTTGGTGGATTTTCTTGTGTATTTAGGTTCAGTTTGCCCGGAAATGGTGAGGATTTGATTAGCAACTAAGTTGAGAGCTAGTTGGGTTTTTCCTCTCCCTCCAGAATGGAGGTATTTGCTAATTTTAACATGTGGGCTAGGATTAGGGTTAGGATTTGCGAGAATGACACTTGTCATTTTGATTATTCCTGTGAATTGGGCTTCCCAAATTATAGTGCGGATGTATGGTACTGTCTGGATTGGAGTAACCATTAGTGTGTTGTGCATATACCCTAATATACAGGTCCATGTTTCAGGGAGATTGGGGGCTTAGGCCCAGGTCTAGGAGTTCTATATTTCACTGCACAATATATAATAATAGCCAGGATTCTATTTCTTGATGAAGAGGTTTTTGAAATTTACTGTGTGATAAGCTACTGGTACCTGAAGTTTTACGATAAGCAGAACAAAGAGTGGTGTGTTTAAAATGAGTTGTAGTTTCAGTCAACATTCATTGTTGGCCTGGGGTTTGGGTTGTTGTGAGGAAAGGGAATCACATCGTGGACATAATCTGGCCACATGGGGATGTCATTTTCAGGTATCCTGGATTACTGTGTCAATTATTTGTAGGACACTATGGGATTGTAGATACCTGCCAATTGGGATTCAAATTGCAGTAAAAGGTTCTGGTTGAATATCACTGTTCATGTTTGAGGTAGTCTTCTTGTTCCAGCCCCTGGTTCTTAGGGAGCCCTGTGTAGGTCGAGTGCGGATGTTAGGGATAGGGTTGTGAGAAGGGTGTGGAGTACTGTTATTTTGTTTATTGTTTCTTTTTGATAGAAGAAATTCTATCTTTGCTATTACAGTTTGCTTTAGCATAGGTATGAGAATGCGTATGTAGTGTGTGTGTGTGTGATGGAAGTTGGTTCATTGTGTCCTTTTCCTGTTAGAGCATAAGTTAGCATTTGCTGGATACATAGTGTCAGCTTGGGTATGTTGGCATTTTTATGTGACCTATATGTGTTGTTTTTTTTTTTTTTTGGATGAGGATTAGTATTAATTTAGACATAGTGATTTTTTTTTTTTTTTTTTTTTTTTTTTTTTTTTTTTTTTTTTTTTTTTTTTTTTTTTTTTTTTTTTTTTTTTTTTTTTTTTTTTTTTTTTTTGCTTTTTTGGAGACAGGGTCTCACTTTGTAGTTCAGGCTGGCCCTGAGCTCACTATAGTGCCCAGGCAAGCCGCCGCGAACTCAGCAATTCTCCTGTCTCTGCCTCCCGAGTGCTGGGATTACAGGCGTGAGCCACCACGCCCAGCATTATATGTGGTAACCGGGGATCAAACTCAGGTCCTTGCGCTTGCAAGGCAGGCGCCGGAACCACTGAGCTAACCCTCCGGCCCCAGACATAGTGATTCTTGAATGGTGTCATTTTTGGGATGAACACTCTGGCCCTTTGGATAGACTGCCAGTCAGAGTCCAGAAAAATACAAGTTCATGTGGTGTTTTGATGATTCCTGTGTATTTCTAATGGAGTTGGCTTTTCAGGAGTACGATTTGTAAGAAGAACCTGGAGAGTGGATCGCGCAGGTAGAGTGGGGTTCCTTGTGTAAGGTTTGATGGCAGGGTAGGGTCTCCTTTTAGCTCCAGAGTGCTCTTATTGGTGGATTTTCTTGCATATTCAGGACTAAGTTGAGAGCTAGTTGGGTTTTTCCTCTCCCTCCAGAATGGAGGTATTTCCTAATTTCATGATAATGCCTACTGCGTGCAATAAAATAATGCAGATGTAGGGAAGGACTTCAGTTTTCCTTTTGAGAGGCTAAAATTGATTCCAAAGTTGCTATCCTTTTTTATTTTTTATATTTTGCCTTTTCAAGTTATTTTATTAATCCAACCATAAAAAAGGACAGACTTTGGGCCAGAGATTTAGCTCAGTGGTTCCAGTGCCTGCCTAGCAAGCACAAGGTCACTGGTTTGATCACCAGTAACCACATACAACACCAGGCAGGGTGGCTAACACCCACTGGCAATCAATACCACATACTACAAATGCTGGGCTTGGTGGCTCAAGCCTGTAGTCCCAGTTCTTAGGAGGCAGAGATAGGAGGATTGCTGAATTTGAGGCTTGCCTGAGCTATATAGTGAGCTCAGGGCCAGCCTGAACTACAAAAGGAGACCGTGCCTCAAAAAAAGTCCCACTCCACTTTCTTCTAAAAGGTAGTGGAGAGGGCAAGAAGGAAGAGAAGGAGCAACTCTCCAGGAGCACATACAAACTGTGAAGGGAGATCCAACACAAATGTAGCAATGGATAAAAGTAAGTAAATAGAAACACAAACACAATCCAAAGGTGAGCAGTAGTGGGCTGCCACATAGGCTGGTTTGCCTGGGGGAGATCAGGAGAGAGAAGCCCAGAGGAACTGCTTCCTTCTCAGAACATCAAAGGCCACGCTCTGCAGGCAGGGTCTCCTAATATGTGCAGAAACTGAGAGAAGTGGGCGGAGGACTGCAGAGGGTGACATTACCCACCACACCCAGGTCAGAGGGCCACACCTAGGCCTGCCCCCTCCCCACCCCTCTGAAGAATGTGTGAAGGACCTGTGAGGAAACAGAGGCTCTAAGAGGCTGGAGATTTAGCTCAGTAGTTCTGTCACCTGTCTCACAAGTGCAAGGTCCTGAGGTCGATCCCTGATAGCCACATACAATTCTGGGCATGGTGACTCACGCCCACCAGCAATCAATACCACATACCACAGTGCCAGGCATGGTGGCTCATGCCTGTAATCCCAACACCAGGAGGCAGAGACAGGAGGATTGCTGAGTTTGAGGTTTGCCTGGGCTACATAATGAGCTCAGTGCCAGCCTAAACTATGAATTGAGACCCTTCTCAAATAAGAAAGAAGCTTTATGCAGGCCCTAGACCTATGACAGGGAGACAGGGCTTTAAAATTAAAAACAAATCAAGCCTATCAGGACTTTGGCTGAGTAATAAAAAATGCTAGATCACCAGGCTGGAGATGTTACTAAAGATCAGCAAGGAGACAGAAGACAAAAAACCTCCCTTTCATTATCATGGCATTGGGGATCCTGCCACCTTGCCCTTATGGGAGGTGTGACAAGGTTTCACTTGGACTCTTCTTTCTGGGAGGAAATGAGGTATGAGGGCTCTGTGCCCTTCTGAACTTTCCTTCAGTGAAGCCAGGGAGCAGGGAGCAAGGGTGCCAACAGCTGAAGAACAGAGCTGAGTATAATATGCAACCAGGCCTCCAGGCAGCCCCTGGGACAACCCCAAATAGTCTGCTCTGCCATATCACATATCCTAATTTTTGGAAAAATTGTGTGTGTGTGTGTGTGTATAGCTTCACTTCCCAAGTCACCAAGAAACTTTTGCAGTCAGAACTCTTGCTTCTTCCAGTTATTTGGTGCTTAGGGGAGGAAATGGATACCTCTGGGAGAGGGAGAGGGAAGGTCAAAGGGCAGAGGGCAAAGAGCAAAAAAAAAAAAAAAAAAAAAAAAAAAAGGAGAAATCCCATTTATTCCCTAAAGCTGTCTCTGAGCCCAGAAAAGGGCTGTGGTAGGGATGGGCAGTCAAAACTCTCCTACCCAAGAAACTTGGAAGCCTTGACTGCAAGGGGTAGATGGGGATGTTAGGTAGTGTCAGGGCGTCTGTCATCTGCAGATGGGACATCTGTGTCCTCCAGAATTTCTCCCATCTTCTTTTCTCCTGCAGCCACATCCCTAGGCCTCCAGTGATGGCCACAAAAATACAGCTCTGCTCAGTAGGGCTTTGGTTTCCTGACTCTGTAGATCTCACTGCACAAGTTTCCAGAGGAGTGGGCAATCAGGGCTCTTCTGCCCACCAACCTCTGTTCCTCTTCTGCCTCAAACCACTAGGTTTCTGCTCTGTGGGGATGGGAAGCCAGTGGGAACAAGGCCAAAAAGCCGGAAAAACACCCTGGGAGAACAGGAGTGACATGCATACTGGCCCAGTCCACCTTGCCAGTGTCAACCATCATTAGCAGCCACCAGCTTCCTCATGCCCTCACAGATGTAGACAGACTGGATCTCCATGGTCTTGAGGCAAGGCCACAGGCCCACATGGCAGAGGCCTTGGTGATCGGCAGCCTGCAGGGGGTTCTCGGTCATGCCAGTGCACTCTCAGCAGAAACAGTTCTGGCTGGAGGCCTTGCAAGGTATGGCATCATGGTTATCATTCACCTCATTCTGATAGGCAGCTTGGGGGTACAGCAGGCCTGGGGTACTGGGTCACTGAGCTCCTACCTGCCTTGCCAGAGGGTGCCAAGCTGTTGGCACCTGGAGTGCCCTCACGCTGCCTGCTACTGTTTGACAGAAAACTGTGCTGATTCCCATTAACAGCAGCAGCTCAGGAGCCAGAATGGGTCTCCTGGGAGAAAGCAGTGAGAGCAGGGGCCTCAAGGGCTTTCCCCGTCCTCACAACCAGGGCGAGGAAAAGCCAGGTTCAGGGCCAGAGAAGATTGCAGGCATCATGTTTCTTAAGCTTGTGGGTCTTGCAGTGTTTGTAAAGATTATTCTGAGAATGCTGGGTAGGAGAGGCCTTGGGGATTGTTCTGGGTAGTTAGTCCTCACAGAGCACACAGAGGAGTTTGGGTCTTGTTATGGGTGGGGTGTTTCTGGTCCTGCAGACCCAGATGTGAAATTCTCTGGCCTGTTGGAAGAGAGGGCAGGGATCCTTAAGCCTACTGTAGGACAGGTGTGTGCATGCAGAAGCTTTTGGTACTGTGGTGAATTGACTAATGATCAGTTTAAGTGGAAAGCCCAGCTGAACTGAGTCAGGGTGGTTCTGGGCTTGGAAGACCCACCTGAAGATTGTTGCCAATGGAACCAAAAGAGAATGGAGGGGGAGAGGTGTGCTGTTGATTTTCCTAGAGAAGTTTGTCACGGCTGGTTTTCCTGGTAGGGACTTGGGAGAAGGAGCTTGGGTCCTCTCCATCACCAGGTATGGTTGCTCTTCCATTTGGGGGAGCTCTGTTTTTCACCTTTAGTGTTGCTTCCTGGCTCCAGTGTAGGTCCCTTAGCCTTCTGGCACAGACCCTTGACCCCACCGGCATAGACTTCCTAAAATCCATCTTTAGGCCTTCCCAGTCAGATCCTTGATGCACATTCATGGAGGACATTGCTGTGGGCTCTGAGCCTTTGGTCTCTCTAGCACACAGAATGACTCCTGCACTCCTCTGCACTTGATTTTTTGTGTGAATATTATAAAATAATCCTATAAATTATATGTGTCCTTTATTAAATGTGTTCCCTTGCAAGCCACTGACTACAATAGGTACCTTGATCTTTGTGGTGGTCGGAAACACAGGGAAGTTTCCTGGTACCACAGTCATGGTGGGAGTAGTGTTCTGGGGAGGTTACTGTGAACCATCATGGAGGAGATGGCACACTCCACCATTTATGGTCGAAATTCCAATTCTTTTTTTTTTTTTTTTTTTTTTTTT